>VXBR01011469.1:308260-351039 GCA_013400215.1 Cisticola juncidis
AAAGCCTCCAGCAATATTTGAATTTGATTTCACTGGAGCTAAAACTGTATTCTTGTTTATGGCTCTTCCAAAGAAAATCTGCTTTTTGCTATTCACAACATGGGTAAACAGATCTGACTGCTGTGCTGGACAACCATTCTCCTTCAGAGAAGGGGCAGAACCCTGTGGATTGGTTTTTTCCTTAATTGTAAGATAAGTGGGTAATTAATTCTTTTCTTTCTGGGTAACTTGTACTTTTTCCCTGTACATACATATTTGTCTGAGACCAGTGAGAATACACAATTGCATCAAACCCACCGTTGTGAAAACACACCTACTTCCTCCTTCCCAAGAAAACACATAGTTTGGGCAGTGAGAGCATTGAAAACACCTCCATATCTGACCTGAGGAGGATTTGTGGAGTCTCTGCCAGTGAGGTGCAGCCACCAAAAATGCTTCTGCATTTGGGTGAGGGGCTGAGCAAGCACTGTGCAGTCAATTTCAACGAACTGTGTTAAGAGTATGCCAGTGACATCTAGTGTTTAATATAAAATTCCTATAAAACCTGATGGGTTTGCTTTGTGAAACCCTTTGCTGCAGCTGGAGAGGTGGATGCTGTTGGGGTGCCTGATGCAAGGGGCAAGGCAGAAAGGCCATGGCACCCTTGGCAGGGGACAAGGAGACCTGGGCTGTCATCCTGCAGCCAGGTGATCTCACAGCAAGCAGTGTGTTTGAGAGCTAATCACCCTCAACAGAAAATAACATTGCTGTGGTGTTCACAGGGTGATGGAAACACTGTGGTCTGCCCTTTGCATCCTCCACACTTTTCTGTGTAATGTACACCTTCTTATGTAATAAACTGGCAGAATATTCCCACTTGGTATTGTTTTATGTGTTGGAATGAAGTGTGGCCACTGACAAGCTGTCCGTGAACACAAACATACAAAAATTGCAGTGGGTGCAGTATGGGAGGTAGTATAGTATAATTTAATTTTAACAAGAAAAGACAGTGTCTCAGAACTCAGAGCAGGATTGCAATTAATTCTGAAATAAAATTCCAGCACAGCAGAGAGCTCAAAACTGGTGACACAGCACCTAGATTCAAGGCAAAAGAGAAGAATATTCCAAGGACAATTGATATCATGTTCTTTACATTTAAGTTATGAATTCAATGTTCCTACAATTATTATGACAGTCAAGCAGCTATTGCAGCTTTTTAAATGTTTGGTTTGTTAAAATTCCTGGTTCTAAAAATAAGGATAAAATGGACTGTGATACCATAAACTGTAAAAAATAGCTGTAAGCTTAATGTTGTGAAACACAGTTAAAGAAGTTAGCATATGAATGACTAATCATCATTGCAAGTATCTCAAGACATCATTAATTTAAAAATACTATAACATTGCCAGTAGAAATAGAATATCAGCTTGAACTATATACAGATTTATGACATTTCTATCCCTTTTGATATTTACTGAATCATAGAATAGTTTGTGTTGAAAGGGACCTTTAAAGGTCATCTAGTCCAGCGTCCCTCACAAGGAGCAGGGACATCTTCTATCTCAACAAGCCCTAATAAAAAGTCTGTCTCCACCTTTTTTATATGCTCCCCTTAAATATTTAAAGGCCTCAATAACATCTCCCTGCAGCTTTCTCTTCTCAAACTTAAACCCCCCAAATCTCTCAGCCTTTCCTTACAGGAGAGGTGCCTCCAGGTCCCTCTGGTCGTCTTTGTGACCCTCCTCTGGATCTGTTACAGGATCCATGTCTTTCCTGTACTGTGGACCCTGAACTTAACACAGCACTTCAGGTGGGGTCTCACCAGAGGAGAGCAGAGGGGCAGAATCACCTCCCTCAATCTGCTGGCCACACTGCTTTAGATGCAGCCCTGGACATGGTTGGCTTTCTCAACTGCAAGTGGACATTACTGGCTCATATCCAAAAAATACTGTAAAAGTTACTGTAAAAGTCAAGAAATAGACAATCTCACAGGCTGATTCACTGTGAAGAATCCAGACCAAAGTTTATTTTGGCTCCTGCAGACTTACACACTTCCATATATACATATGTGATTAGATTACTTCAAGGCTTCAAAGATGCAGTGTCTGAATCAGAGGCAAGCTGTAGGCCTGGTGTCTTACATTAGATGAAGTTAATATGTTTAGTGCTTTGAAAGCCATGAAAAGTCACTAGAGGCATCTTGAATTACCTTTTGAAATAGATTCAGCATCTGTGTTGTTTGATAAAAAAGTGACACAGATGCCTGAAGCTTCTGAAGGCAAGGAGTACCAGTGGAGGTCATTTGGAGAAGATTGTGGGACATAACAGGAAAGGATGAAAGCAATCCTAAGAATTATGCTGGGACCAGAGGAGAACTTTGTTGCAGGGCCATAATTTTCACTGTTCTGTTCCTGAAGTAAATTAATGCTGCGCTATAAGTGTGATATTTTATTTTAGACTGCTGCTGAGAGAGTTAAACAAGAATTCACATATATGGAGACAGCAGTAAGCCAATGCTGTCTGTTCTGAATGGGTGAAGGCACTTGTTTATGACTGAATGTTACACATTGAACTTCAGCCATAGCATAAGCAAAACCAAAATACATCTATAAATATAGGTCATAAACTCAAGTGATAATTTAAAAAAACCTTATTTTTAACAACTCTTTATTCTGTGGATAAGGTTAGGTACTCCCAGGCTAGTAGAATAAATGAAAGTCTCACTCAGACTGCACACTGCTGTAGTGGATTCTTGTTCAGTACTCTCTTCTTTGGGTTCAACCAGAGCAGGAGGATAAAAAGTGGTGACAGCTCTGTAGTCATTATATCTCTGCAGGGTTCATTCATTTTGATTACTGCTTTTACTCTGATGATTTTCTTCGTATTGGAAACAAAACTGCAGTTCTCTACAGTTCAGCTCACTTTAAGACACCATCAAATTGGTATGACTCTCACAAGCTTTTGTTGAAGTCATGGTGACAGCTATTGAGCTTTAACTAGCACTGTTGTTATGCTTGCTATAAATAATTACTTTCATCAGCCCTTTCCTTGACCGTAGATCGCTGGAGAATGATGAAGCACATTCCAGGTCTCCACACACGCTAGCGCTGACTTATTGCCTCACCTTCTTCATCTGAGTATAAGAATAGGAGAGGGAGAGTTATCCATCCAGGCTTTGATTTCCTTTTATTTTATGTCTAGTTTTAGAGTTTGACTCTAGTGACTTTGGGGATGGCTTTTGTGTTGTCTTCATGTGAGAAACATTTTAGCAAGGGTCTGTTGGGTAGATTCCCTTGTGCAGCATAGCTTTTTGCACTGCTAAGGCAGCAACAAGGAGCTCTAACAAAGTTAGAAACTTAAAGTGCTAGCAGATTCCCCCAGGACGGGAAAATCTGCCCAGCTTGACTCTACCACTGCATATCTGCCTGTCTCCACATAAGTAGGGAACAAAATATACTTCAATGGCAAGAGAGGACACACTGGAGATGTGGCAGAAGAGGCTGCTATTCTTAAGGAATTCCCTTGGGGATGATGGAATAGAACAATTTTCTAGTAAAAGAAATACTATCGTTTTTAAGAGTTAGATGTGTGAGAGGGCTTACATTACATCAGACTTCATGTTGGAGGTCTTCTTGTTCTTGCAGGTATGTCATGGATCCACATCCTAAGTTGAGGTTGCAGTTCCAGGTAACACATTGTCCCCATTTTCTGTACAGTGGGACTGATGGTCATCTGACCAGGCTTAGGAAAAAAAAAATTAATCCACTAAGCATCGTTTCTTCACATTACAGGAAGATTAAATACATATTTATGCCAGTGCAAACAAAATGTGGGACAAAGATTGAAATGGGATGGGAACAGAGAGAAAGACAAGGAAAGCTGCTGTGAAACTGCACCATTGAAGAAGCAACTTTATCCTATTTATTCAAGACAGAATGTAGAGCTAGTATGGGACAAGGTCCCCTTATATACCAGTGTACCATAATGGCATTACTGTGCCCTTTGGCCAGATAAAAAAATTGGCATACAGAACCAGGTGGAGTTGCCTGCTCTTGTGGGAGGACTGGAAAACAACCAAAGCAAAGTAAAATGAACTAATTCTATTAAATTCACTTGTAAATTCAATTGTGATCTATTGCATACAGGTTCTTTTTGTTGATGTTGTTTCTGAATTTATGAAATAGCTTCTGTCTTTACTTTTTTCACAGAAGATGAATGCAAATAGGATTATTGAGAATTAAAAATATTGGTGGATTTATTTACTGTGAAGCAGGTAAGAAATTAATTTCTTACATATGTTTTTCTTGACAGTGTCACTTTAATTTTCTCTTAATAGGTTGGTGCAATGTCTGTTTCCATGACAGCACAGCAAATATACAGTAGAGGCACTGATAAACAGTGATGAATAACAGATCATTAGACTTCAGGGAGAATTTTTCACTATTCTGTTGCTGCTTTTTATGTTTGTCAGATAGAGACAACACGTCTCACCACTGTCCATGACACCAAGATAAAAGTTGTGCAGCTTCCAAAGGCCCTGTGTGCTAAAAGACAACAGTTACTGCCTTTAAAGGTAGGTCAAATGCTGGCTTTAAACTATGTTAAAGTACATCTTCTAAGAGTTAACTTGCTAACTACAATGTTGTACAAGACTGAATGTCTGATCTTGCCTTGTCAAACTAGTCATAAGCCCCTACCAAGCAACAGTGCTTTAAAGATGGAAGTAGCTTCTCCTGACCCACTGTCTCAGTCATGCTCTCCAACAAAAGCAAACTCTTACAGAAAGCAAATTCACCCTCTGGTTCACTGCTCTGGGGTTCACTGTGCAATCTGTATGAAAAGGTGTTGGGATAAGTCATTCCACTGAAAGCCATCAAAGGGGCTGCTCTCAGGGGGAGATGAAAGCAGAGGTGAGGTAAGGTAACCCCACTGCCACAAACGGTGTGTAACCAAGTCTCACTTCAGTTCAGCCCTGAAACATACACACAGATGTCAGAAGTAAATCTGTAATTGCCTTTGCACAGAGAAATAGCAGCTGAAACATTGCTGTTGGAAGGAGGCTTGATAGTTCTAGCTGCATACTAGTACAAAATTAAAATAAACTGAAGTTTTGCAAGGATGTAGATAAGCACTGGGGAAAAAATACATCTCTAAATCAACGACAATTTTGTCAAGAACTTAAGGGGAATCAGAGTTTTATCCTTGTTCTCTTGCTTTTTATGATAATTCCCTGCTCTGATGAAACCAGAAAAGGCAGTATTGAATAAAACATTAAAATAATAACAATTATCTTCTTGTTTAGAAAATCTGCAATGCAGGATGAAACAGGAAGGTCATCTGCTTGCTCACAAATTTTGTGAAAAGTTTTTCTGAAGTTCCTTATATTCTAACTATAAATGATACATTTAAATTTGCTAAGGAGTCAGTTCTCACTGCCAAGACAAATTAAAACCCAACCTGAGGCAGCCAAAGCTTTGCTCTTCTCATAACAAAATAACTGGTCTTAAATGAGTCTTCTGGTTTACCTGGATTGTTATCTATCAGATTTTAAGGGTATAATTTACCAAACATTTATTTTGGTAACAGTCCAGCCTTCACAGTGTTGCACCTGTGACCAATCCCCCTTCCTCCTTCTCCTACCTAGTCCCCAATGCACAGGTTCTGTTAATCTGTAAGACTATACAGTTAACCAAATCAGAGATTTATACAGAGTGATTTTTGGGCTCCCTTCTGTTTAAATACACAGAAGTTCTCGTCTCATTCATTACTAGCAGGTACAAATTTCAGATATTTTAGAAAATTTCCAGCCATTTTTTAAAATTCCTAAATGCTTCAAAGATGACCAAAGCTGGGCTAAAGGTTACAGCAAAACTATTCCCTTTTTGAGGTTAGACTACTGCTCAACCCATCAGCTTTAGAGTTCATTGTTAATTTTCCCCCTCCTCAGAAATAAATATTTTATTAGCAGTAGTGCTCTATAGGAACTTCTGCTTTGTTTCATATGACTTTGGGGCAATGTCTTTGTTTCATATGTCTTTGGGCAACTCCCAAAGAACAAAGATTGCTTCTGTATTTTTTTAAGACACTCAGCAGTTGTTATAAATCACAAGGCTTGTCCTCTGCACTTGAAATATAAGTGATAACTTTCATGCTTTGGCATTAGAACTTCTGCAGTGGAGCACTGTTCAGGCACCCAGGATAATACTGTGTAATAGAAATGTATGGCATTTCTCAACCATTCCCATTATATAAGACAGAGTGAAGCACCAGCATGGAGAGCCATCTGTGCTAATGTCAATGATGTTATTAAATCATTCATTAAATTTCACAATTTCATATTGGATAATTCAAATTCTTATTTTGGCATAGTGCATAGCATTCTTTCTCTAGAAATATGAAATCAGTATGCAAATGTGTTTGCCCTATTTTCTAATAAATTTAAGTCTGCATTGAACATCCTTACAAGTGCTGCGGCTCATGTAATTATGCCTTCAGATCTTGATAATATAAATAGAGTCTTACTTTATGCCAGATGAATTGATCAGTTTTTAGCACAAGTAAATTTGTGTTAAATGATGAATCCATTTCTGCCAACTCCTTCTGCCTACAAAACAGTGCCATCCAGAGATCTACCCTAACGCCATTCCTGACTCTCTTTCCCAGCGAGGAAAGGTGTTTTCCTCTCACATTTGATGTCAATTAACAGTAGGAGTATTTTGCTAGGATCATATTATAGCAGCAAACACTGTGGTTTCACTGTTAACCATCCTGGTATGCACCTATCATACTGGCTGACCTATTTCTTCTAAGTGAGAGCTGATGATACTGGTAAGTGGACATTCCTCTAGGCACTGTGCACACACAGCCTGCCCTAGAGACCTCACAGCTCAGGTGAGAAGGCAGCTCAAGAGACAGGGCTGTTAAACCAGAAAGGAAAATCACAAACTCACAAAACTATTTCACTGAAAATTTTCATTGACTACCTGTTTACACATCTGAGAATTGCCATGGAGACACTGGTGACCTCTATGTAGCTGTGCTATGATTTTCATTTAAAGAAGAAAAAAAAATCCTTTTCCATTTAATTTTGTGATGACTTCTAAACATGGTACAGTAAATCACCACAGGATAACGATTTTCTTGTTTATTTTTGGCAATTGAATAACCTTGCAGATGAGACAGAAAAGCATGCATGTGTCTGTAACTAAAATACTCAACATGAGGCCATCATGAGCGAGCTAATGAAGAAAAGTACCTCACTTCACTGTCACAGGCAATTTGCCAGAAGAAATCTTAACTGTAGTTTCTTTACATAACTGCACATTTCATGAAACAACTGTATATGACCTGCAAGTGCACAAGCCCTTGTTCTGTTCTGCTGTTGTGCAGACCCCTTCAGCCTTTTGATTGAAATAAATAACTAACAAAACCATGAAGTGGGACAGAGAAAAGAATAATCACTGTGTAGATGTTATACTTGCTTTCCAAAACATGCATGTGTTTAAGAACACAAGTCTGTAAGATGCCTTTAGTCCTTGGTACCTTTCACAAATGTTTGCCCATGCTCCAGCCTCAGGGAAACAATTGCTTTCCTGGCAGAGTAGCTTTAAGTCACTTTTTGTGTATCTCTAGTGGCACAAAGGAGTTTCTGTGGGGTCCAAGGTCTGTCTACAGCTCCAGTCTCAGTTTGTGAAGTATATATAGTGCCAGAAGAATAGTTCACAAGCATTGTATTTTTGTACTCGAAAGGCCTGCAGAATACACAGAAATCCTAAGAGAAGAATGTTTTCTTTCTCAGTAGGCTGCACTTCAAAACCCCATTGTACAATGTCTTCCTCCTCTGCAGAGGCACCCTGGCAGTACAGGGGCTAGTTTGTGAATGAAGACTTTCAGAACTGGCTGGGAACATAGTCCAGCACAAAAGGCCTGATGGGTCATGGTTTAAATTTGCTGCAGTAATTCCAGAAATTCAAGGTAAGCATAAAAATAAGGCAGGGGAAAAAACATGTTCTTCTTTAAGCTGAGGCTCTGGTAGCTTCCTGATGGATAACGGGTGACAGTCACATTGGAGCAAACATTCAGACATTCTTATATGCAGCCAGAGGACATTTTGTTTTCTTCCAACCAGTCCATCTTTACACTTTTTACTCTTGTTTTATAAATTATCCCCCCACTTGTCAGAACCTCAGCTGTCTCACAGAGAATCCAGTTTCAGGCTGAGTGCTTTCTGCTGGGGAAAAGGGGAGGAAAGAAAGAATGGATGCCAGAAAGGCAGAACAAGACCATCACTGAGATCTGACACAGTGAATTTGTGTGTGATTGTTCTCCAGGCCATGAACCAAACAATGCCGGCTCATGGGCTTTGCCTCTCACTCCTCAGTGAGAGCAGTGGCACAGCTCTGGATGATTCCACTTGCTGAGATGAATTCAGCTCTTACATGATAGCATTTTCTTGTCTCGGAAATTCTCATGAATCTTTTCTTTTAAACACCTCTATTCTGAGAGAATCCTGCTGTGCCTGCTTGGAGATACAGAAAAGATAGAGAACCATCTGTGAGCATACATACAGCTAAGAAGGCAATGCTGTATGAAAAGCATTGTTCTTTTGACCCATTTTCATCCCTATTTTACCAAGTGCAGGAAATTTTTACTTTGTCCACTATCATTAACAATGTTTCATGATGTTAATTAATACTGCAAGTGGCTAAACCTCAAGCCAACTGTCTCACATGTGTGTATTATTTCTGTAGATTTGCAAAGCAACACCTGCCTGTGAATAGATTTTTTAAAATAACAATTCAATTAAACAAAAGAGAAGCTCCAAGCCAAATTTGTGGCTAAATGATTAATATCACTCCATGTTTAAGAATTTTTTCCAGCTTGCTTATTTTGTTTAATGATTTTTAAGTATGAATGTCACTCTGCAGTTAATTATTTATGCTGGTGAAACATGGTACTCACTGCATCTTTTTTTTAGATTCTAAATGGAAAGGAACATATTTTCTAGACAGTTTCTTCTGAACAGTGATGGCTTATAGAGGCTTCTTTCATCAGATACCAAGTCATCCTCAAGCCAGTTTAAGAAGGCTTGGAGTTTACTGGGAGAAACTCTGGTGAGAATAGATTATTCACCCCTGGCCACCAGCAATGCGTGCCACCAGCTCTGGGTGGGCTTCAAAGAGCCTGGCCTCAGAAATCCTTTCCTTCCTGATGGGAAAACCTTTCACATGAGAGATTAATTAATCATCAAGGTCTATACTTCAGAATTTTGGGGGCTTTAGGAACAGTTTGCATCTGCACAGATGGATTTTGAACTGAGCTTGGAATCTGACTAAGCAGAACTTTGACATTTTGAGCTTTCATTTTAAATCAGCACAAAAGCAGTCATCAAATATTGAAATCCTCCAGGAGTTGGAATTATCTTTTTCCACACAGCTCCAATGATTACTGTTTACGGATCTCTTTGCAGCCAGATATCTCTCATTCTGTGAGCTCTTCTAGGCAAGAGCTTTGGCTGAAAAAATCTGCAGATATTATCTCTGTTATTGTGTCATTTCAGTCACAAAAAAGTATGGCTCTCCTGCACTATAAATGCCAGTTAATTACCTAATCCCTGGAGGCAGGTCTTGAGAATTAGACTTAATAATAAAATGATGGCACTTGAAAAGGCTGAAACATAAGAAATTGAATGAGATATAGGTCCCAGAAAAAAAAAAATAAGATTGTTTTAACCAGTAGGACTACAAGGTCTTGTGGCAACCAGTCCCACTTACAAACTCAGTGTACCTCAGCATTTGAGGAAGCAGAACAAAGTGTTACAAGCTGCTAACTAAAAACTGTACTGCTATTAAGTGAAGAAAGCTTCTTTGGGGACAAAAAAGCACTAATACAAGGAATTAGAGAACACATCTTTTCCTGAACTAAGCAGTGGGATATAAAAACAACACTTGGTGGGACTTCTCTAATTTGGGATGGTGGGTACATCAGCTGTGATTAGTCCTTTCTGGAGCTGAATTTGGAGATACTCTTGATCAGCCACAGAAACCAGATGCAAAAACTGTGCTGCTACTGCTGCTGCTGCTGTTGGGCAAAGACAGAAGCAGTCCTGGAAGCAGGCTTGGAAGCAGACCTGGATTAGCACCTGGATCTCAAATACTCCCCATTCCCACAGATGCAGAGACACTGGAAATGGTTCAGTCATGGCAGGGCTCTGTCCCAATGGTGCCCCAAGGCTCCTCTGCTGCTGTCCTGGCAGGGACCCCACTGCCATGACTGGCTCTCTGTCTCCTTGCTTTACTCATCCCACCAATCTCTCATCACGGGAATAATGAGACTGGGCTGACATTTTTTTTTCTGGGAAGTACACGGTCTCAGCAGTTATGCCCATTGCTGCAAGGTAGGGAATAGTCTTGGCTACCAGGGCAGGGTGAATGTATTCCCAGCTCTATTTATGTGGCAACTGAGTTTTCAGATTCTTGTTCCTCAAATCACTAATTTAGCTCTAAATGGTGTAAGCACAGCCTGTTGACAAGAGCATCTCAGATGTCCAAATGGGCCGGGCAGAGAACAGCAAGAGAGAAACAGACACAGATATTTCTCAGGGCCTGGCACTCTACCTGTAGCTCCTTGCATGTATTCAGTCTTGGGTTCCCTAGAAGTCAGGCCAAACTGTGCCTGTAAAACAGGCTCCAAAACCTGTGATCCATGTATGAGCTATTCATGAGGAGGTTTGCTGATGTTCCTGATAATGTTCTGAGATTTTTTTTATTTACGTACAAAAAAAATTTGTTATTAAATAGTTCAAAAGAATGAAATAATAAAAACTCATGATGATGCAAACTTCTCACATGAAACTTTCAAAAGCCAAAAAACAAAGATTCAAAGGAGTATTTTCAGATACTTTATAACTCCCCATATTTTAACAGGACTGCTTAAGCTGTGTGAAAGTCAGTGCTAACACAAGCTGTACCATTGCCAGTACACCAAGCTAGGCCATCCTCAGCTAACTCCAGCAGCTGCTGGTGCCATGTAAACATATTGTCAGCTGTTTTCTACATTTCTCCAAAGTCCTTTTTGCCTTGAAATCTTCCTCTTCTCAGGATTGTCTATGTTTAGACAAAAATATGTTTTGTGACACCTAACAATGACATCTTAAATAAAATAAGTTCCTGTAATTCTGATAGCAGCTACCACCCTTATTTCCATAGCTTTCATCATTCACCTTTAATCCTCTTTCTTTCTTGCTTGTCATTATTTGTCTTTGCCTTTATTCTTTCTGATCACTATTGTTATCCAATTTCCTTTCTTCTTTCATCTTTCCCTAACTCCCACTGAGTTTGTGTCCTGTCATTTTATGATTTTGTTTTTACTCCCCACATAGCTTTCTATCAAATATAGAACTTTGTAACTGACTTTACCTTCATCTTCCTACCTTTTTTCCCTTTTTTTTCTTTTTTTTGTCATGCTCTGAGGATCAGACAAAGACCAGCAATGCAGGCAGTTGCAGACTTCTCTCACACAAAATCCACAGGGCGCAACTGCCCAGTCTCTTTCCCTGACAAATGGAAGAAAAGCCTTTGGCTTTGTTTGTTATTCATATTAGACTGAAGGCCATCAGGGATAACAAATCTCTCTTACACTGGAACAGGCTCCCCAGGGAAGTGGCCACAGCACCAAGCCTGCCAGAGTTCAAGAAGCATTTGGGTAATGCTGTCAGACACAGGGTGGGATTCTTGGGGTGTCCTGCTCAGGACCAGAAGCTGGACTTTGCTGACCCTTGTGGATCCCTTCCAGCTCTCTCCAATTACTGTGTGATTCTATGATTTTCTGTGGTGTGCAGTGCCTGGAATGTGGAAGCTCTGATTGTAAGTGGGGTAGATGCCATTGCAGTAATTATATCAGGAATTGGGGTCTGGTCTCCCTGTCAGGCTTTGGCTCACTTGAGTGATGCAGGAAGAGCTCGGAGGAGGAACCTCTGCTACATGGGCTTATCAAACATTTATTTATTCTTTTTCTTAGACTATTAAAAGTCAGGGGGAAAGTGAGATAAGGAAATATCCATGACTCTTAATAATCTTTGCTGTGCATTCGAATAGCAGCAAAGAAATGATCAGAAGTGAAAAATTCCACCACCAGTCTAGTAAAAACAGAACCAAGGAAACCCAAAATCTCTTCAGAGATTACTCCACCCCAAGAATAATATAGTCTAGCATGAGGTCTATCACATGACCTCATGATTTGTAAGAAAGAGAAGATCAGAGATGAATAAGGGTTTTTTTTCAGTTTCTCCCACAAAATTTCCATATCTGGGACGTATCTGTCTTACTTAGTTGAATTTGGTATTTTAGACCACTTGGCAGTATATGACAGGAAACCATTTCTGAGGGGAAGGATTGCTCCCATGCCAGCAATTACACGAAACAGAATAAATGTTCTTCTGAATATATGAGGGAATTCCCCTTTCTCCTTTTTCTCTTCCCCAAGGGGAATGTTCTTCAAAGTTCAGAGATACACTCTCAAACAGATTGGGAATTAATATTTAATACACCTTATTTGGGATTCAAGAAAATGGAAAATGGGTCATCAACTTTAACGGCAATTCTAAAAATTTCCGTGATACCAAGTTACTTAGCTGAAGTTCTGGAATACAGCTGTATTTCTCTTAGTTGTCAAACATGGCCATACTGAATGATGTCTTATGCTGTTCCAAGAAAAAGAGATCGTGTCCTTCTCTTGAGAGAAACTTGTCCTGACAGAGGTGTCAGGGACAATCTACTTCATTCAATTCAGGATTCAGCTCTTTGTCCCTGAAGTCATTTGCTCAGTGGAGACAGACAACTCCAAGATGTTTCTCGAGAAAACTGAGCTCACAGACGGTGAGATTGGCAGCAGACTTGTCCTAAAATACTCACATTTGGGATGAAATCCCACTCAGCTTTACATGAATCATTATTTGGACTTAAATAACTAATGTCAGCAAGGCTTAGACTCAGAAGGTATTGCCCAAACAAAGAGTCCTTGCTGGCTTGCACTCATGGACTGGGTTTGCTATCCAAACACATGGGACCACAGGCTCCCTTGAACTTGCAATCCTCAGTCACTCTTCTCTGCCATTT
This sequence comes from Cisticola juncidis, assembly GCA_013400215.1. Lineage (NCBI taxonomy): Eukaryota > Metazoa > Chordata > Aves > Passeriformes > Cisticolidae > Cisticola > Cisticola juncidis. The sequence continues at coordinate 321,355 of VXBR01011469.1, forward strand.
TTGTTCTTGTTCTTGTTCTTATTCTTGCTGCAGCTCCCTTTCCTCTGTGCCACTGCCTCAAAGGAGGAGTACTTGGTTTCAGACATGTTTGGTTTCAGGGGCTCAGGTTGCAGAATTGTTCAGGGTATTACACAGACTGAAGAAACTCCCTCTTTGTGCTTGCAAGCACTTACTCTATAACCCTCACTGATGGATTTTCAGGAGCCTCAGAAGAACAGAACAACAGTATGGATCTGCACATACATACATACAGGGTGCAGATTGTATGAGTGTAGAAATCCACCACCCAATTACAGGCACTTACGTACCTCTGGGCTGAGCAGCTGAGCCCTTAAAACTTGTGGTTTGATTCTGACCCAATAGTTGTCTTAAAACATTCAAGAGCTTTAGGGTGCCGATTTTAGCACATGAACTAAGCTGAGTTTGCCAGGCAGTCCCCCTCTGCAGCCAATGAAAATGGAAAGGCATCCCCTTCTAGAAACTATCCTAGACCTAAAAGCACTGTTTGCAACTGCCCTGTTGATGAGAGCTATCCTTAGACTGCGCTCATGGAGATCAGTTCTGTTGCAGTAGCACAGTGGTTAACCCCTGCAGTGGGGAGAAGCAGCCAGTGCCACACACCCAAGGGCTGAGCACAGCACACCACAGCCCTCAGGGTCTGTGGGTCAGAGCTGGTGGGCTCTTGTCTTGGAAGAGGGCAGGTTACAGGCACGGTGAGGATGGGGAGGATGTGAAGTGGAGCAGATGCTCGCCTGCCTCTTGACCTGAAGAACACACTTCACTTTAGAGTGCTCATTAGGAGGAACTACAATTTCCTTTGTCAGCCTGGTAAATCTGCTTTCACTTAGACTGCATGCTTGATAAAGTTATTTGGCCTCAAATAACTTATTCATATTCACAAATGAATACCAATTTAAACTTCTCATGCAAAATTTTGTACTTTAAAGTCATCCTACTGCATGGGGTGTAAGCATGGAAAACATCTCTCTGCATTTATGTTTGTGCAGCACCAAGTGCCAGACTGTTCTCAGGCTGCAAGTAGGGTTCTTGGCCCTGCAATAATGAAAACAAAATTGACATTATTTGTTTTGTGGTAGTGCCTCTAGGCCTCAATCAAAACTGACACAAGAAAACAGATGGATGCAAGTACACGGGGGAAACACAAGACAAAACATTTATTCATTTAGTAAGAGTCGGCCACAGTGCACCAGCTGCTTAGGTATTAAATATTTTGTAGGCAACATTGTATAGATATAAAAATCATAATAATTGTTGTTATAACCTAGCCTATATGAGAGAAAAAGGTTTTTTTCAGCTATTGTGTCATGGGAATGGAAAATGTGGCCATTAAAAGCAAACATTTCTGTAAGTATAAGCATTCAGTCATTCTTCAGCTGTAAACATTACATTATCCTAGATTGTGTTGAAGTTGATAGTTGTGTTCTCATTTAAGAGCTGATAAATATCATATTAGAATTTTCTGACAAATTTGTCTGCTGTACACAACTGGTTATACCATCAATGTTGGCTAATTTTACATCTGTTCGGATATTTAAACTGCTTTGAAAAGAAAACTTATCCCTTCCAAAAACACCCTGAAGCATATTAAAGTGGCACTGGTATATGAAAAACATAAGAGGGAAAACTGGATAACAAGTTTCATCTCAGGCGTTAGAATAATATTTTAAAGATGAACTTACGAAAATGTAGAGCTTGTGATTTTAAATTTTACAATTTCAAGAAATATTTTATTGACTGTTTTTGAAGCCTGCCTCAAATAGAAAAATATTAGGCCCCCAAATTATTTCTCATCAACCCCCTGAATGGCTTGTTTTTTTTGCCAAGTCCATGGAACCACAGGGAAATTTCCAATGAATTTTCTTTTTTCAGTTGGAAAAATCAAAAGTGCAATTTTTCAGGGCAATGTTCCAAGATTGATTAAATTCTGCACAGGATTGTTTTCTCACACATTTAATTTTATTTCTGCTTCAGTCACAGGAGAAGAGTTAGGCATGCCTGATTTCCAAGTTTCTTTTCATGTCGGAGGTCCACGCTCATGCTGTGGGTGGTTCATCAGGTATGACTATGGTGCATTATTCCCATTTCCAAAACTTAAGCTGAAAGATGCTTCCTTAATGTGGAAAGACAAGGATATTTTATTTAGGACCGATTCGTTTATGTCTAAAATAAATATATTCCCAGGTGATTTTGCTGCAGTTACTTTGTTTGCAGCTTAAAAGCTCCATTTACTTGATCTCAAATTTTATAACTAACTGTTTTCATCTAAGGTAGTTTTTGTTGTCTTCTTCTTAATTTTTAAAGGATAGAAAATATTCATGGAAATTCTTCTTCCTAATTTTTCATGGACAACCTAAAGCAATTTTACAGGAAGCATATGAAGCAAGTAAAAACATATGGAGCAAGGAGTTTATGTATATAGTACATGGTACACTCCGCCAACATATATAACATTTATTCATAGTTCCAACTATTTCTTTTTTTTTTTCTTTCTTTCTTTTTACTTTTTTCTTAGGAAGGGGAAGAATGACAGCAATACTGAATTCATTGAATTAGTTCCATGTGTGTCAAATAGTCTGGAACATATTTCCAACCAATATAACTAACCACCAACTCCAGAGAAGACAGATAAGTCAGATAAGGAAGCAGACTTTTAATCTTTGCAAACACTAGGAAAACATGACATGAGATTTGGAACTGTTTATGGTTGCTTTCTCTCATCAATAAACAGTAACTAACTTTCAGGTACTCATTATGTGTTTTGACAACTGAAAAAAACTGTAAAGTATGATTCCCAGGTATATGGATCACGTAAGCTTCAGATGTATTTTTTCACTATAAAAATCAAACTGTAATATTTGCTACATACTCCTTAACATTTCCAGTAGTTCTTTTTTTCCTCTGCAAGTGACTCTCTTGTTAGGACGAAGGGGAGCAGCAAGAACCTTGGCTTGTTCCCAAGTGACAGAATGTTTGCATAGTGAGTATGGAATTATAAAGGACTTACATGTACTTGAAAGTGAACATACATTACAATTTTTTTTTTTTCCAAATAGGTATTTTTTTATTATTCTTTTCATTCAGTTTTAATATGATTCATTCAGATTTAATATGTACTTTGGAAAGGCTAAAAAGCTGGAATATCTCTAACCATCCCTCTTATAGCTTGTCCCATCTCTTATTCTGGCTGACATCTAGATTGAATTACCCAACACAGAGGCAATGCCCATCTTTGAATAAACCCCCTCTTAGCACTGATTTTAGTTTTTTAGAAAGACATTTATATATTAGACAATTGCATTACCCAGTAGTGCAAAATAAAAGTTGCGTACATTTGCCTCTAATTAAATTCTGTGATTTTGGTGGATGGAATTAATTACTTGAATTTCAGCCTCATGTTTACGTTGTCAGCACGTGTCCTATGGAATTGCAGCCTTGTTACACAGCAAGCAGCCCCAAATCTTCCCCTTGTGGACTAAGACAAACTTTTGAACTTTGGCCATCATCTGGATTCTTGACAACCTGAGGTTTATCTGCTCTTCAGAGGCCAGCGACATAGTCAGAGTAAGCACTTCAGACTCTTGCTGCCCATGGTAAACCCTTTGTAACACGAGGACGCCGAAGTGTCCTTCAGCAATGACGCGCAGTTTAGGTTACCACAAGGGGTCAGTAGAAATCAGTGAGAAATGTTCCCTTCTCCACCCCAGAAACTCTGAAACGCTCACAGCCACTATGTCATTCCCTGTTAATTTCAGGAATCTAGCAAGGGAAAACCAGACGCGATTGTTTTTTCCTTTATAACCAGACAGCTTTTCCCACTAAAATATATGAGTGGTTTTCTAACATTATATAGAAGTTTGCTTTTGATCAAAGCTAGCTGGGATTCAAAAGCTGGGATTCAAAAATTTTTTCCAGGATAATTTTTCTCTGTATTTTTTCATTACATTTGTTAAAATGAGAGCTTCAAACGTGGCACAGATTCATGATCAGGGACCAAAATTTTTGTTTCTTCCAAACTATGTTTTGAAAAAATATTCTTTCTTTCTAAGTTAATAAGATTAAATTTAAAATAAATTTTAAATTAAATTAAATCATATGTCTTTGCAACTAAGCAAGTAGTTGGGAGCAGTTACATATTTTCTCTCCAAATGCTTATGTAACTCTTTTCTATTTTATTCATGACTGCCCCATGAAAACCATTCATCACACTTGCACTATTCTCTCTGTATCACATTGCTTTCATTCCAAAGGATGCTGGGGAAAAGTGGGGGGGAAAAAAAGATCACCAATTTGAAGTTTGACTCTCTGTCACTTCTGTGACAAAGCCGTATGCCTAGGGAGCATTCCAGTCATAAATGACAGCAAATTAAAGACCTGCCCACACCACAGTGGGAACCTGCATCTCATAAACTTTACCAAATACCATCTGACCATTTTCCTTCAGGCAAGTAGCAGGTCAAGCTGATGTCAGTTAATCTTACACTGCAGTGGTACACTGGGTAATGTTCATGGAGCCTGTGAAATTCCTCTCACCTATTCTTGCTGTAGCCATTCATCCTGAACAATCTAGACATAATGCAGGGAAATAGATTTGGAAATACTCAGATTTTAATTTATTGCAGACGTGCAGGAAAAGGCTCAAAATACTGTTAAGAAAGAAGTCCAATGGTTGAAGCTGTCAGGGAATTATAGGTTTGTAGAGTAATTTGCTGGAAGTATTATTGTACTTTGGTTCATTTATATGACATAGACAGAATAAGTGGTAGAAAATTAAACTAGATGGGGAATTTTGCCTCCAACAAATCAGAGTTTGGCCAGTCCTGTTGATGCTTCGGAAAAAAAATTCCATTGGTATGTCACTGTGCTTTGTTCAGAACTTGTGTATAATGAATATATGTGTTGTGCAGAAAGAGTATGCAGAGAGAAACAGGCTGATTTTTAATGCATATTGCAAAACCAAAACAACATTACTCTTTTAACCCAGGCAGTGGCATGCCCTAAGCCTCCTGTAGCTAATATGTGCAGCAAGCAGAGGCTCTGAAACACCATTTTTCTTTTGCAACACTTGCAATTCATTATGACTGTAAAATGCATGCTCATCAAAAACAATTTAAAAAACCTAATTGCAGTTGAAGACATAAGAAGCAGTAGATTTAGAGTTGCATTCTGGTTTGTGCATTGAAAATTGTAGGAAATCCTGATGAAAATGTAGCAGAAACTGGTCCCAATCTGTTTTGGAGGGCAAAAAGTGCAAGTTGCTGCCACAAGCACTGTGAGGGGCTGATCAGCTGATGGCAGATGGAAGTAGGATTGTGGCACTGGGATGCTGGTTGGACACTCTGTGTTCAGCTGAAACCTGTAAGAAATCTCCCTGTTCCCAAGGGAACCTGGAGAGTCACCTCCATGGATGGCAGTAAAGGAAAAGTGTAAATGAAATCAGGATGCCCAGGGCTAGTGGTGGTGAAGAAGTGCTGTGTCTGCTCCTTGCCATCAAGAGAGGTTTACAGACAAAGAAAGATACATAAGTTATGTCTTGGATTCAAAAGATGATAAAATCTCTTTTCTTTTTTATTTATATGAGAAAATGCAGTTTCTTTTTTTTTTTNAACACAAACCCAGAATTTTGAGGCACATTTGCTCCACTGTGCAGAATGTCATTTGTACTTGTTTGTGAAGATCTGATCAAAGTCATAGGGTTCAAAAAGCTTTTTGAATGGTTGTGTCTGGAAGCCCAAAGTGACACTGGACCCTTGATGTGCTACTTGCTGTAAATAAGTATTGCAAGAGGTAGCTCATCCACTATGGACTGCATAACCATGGTGGAGATAAACCACACCCATCACCCTGCAGACTTGGAGAGCCGAGATACAGCTAATGACTAAATGGCTTCCCTCAAGTCACACCAGAGCTCGAAACTGAACTTCAACATCCTGAATCTCCTTTCTGCCTCTTGAACATCCCGTGTTTATCTACTCACTCCTGCAGTCACGATGCCAGCTGACACGTGTGGCCTGACAGACACACCTGACAGAGGACAGATGTCATGCCAGTGTCCTCAGGAGGGGAGGCAGAAAGGGACCTCTGGACTGGAGCTCCAGCATGCCAGGTGCTCAGAAAAGAGCTCAGGCTGAAAGCTTTAGAGGGGCTGGGAGGTGAGGACAAAATGGAAAAGCTTATACTCAGTAGGGGGGAAAAAGGAAACTCACTTGATAAATACAAACTCAAGACATATTTAGAAGCTGGGTATGCAAGCTGAACTTCCCCTGGGGCTAATTGCTGTAATGGCATGTTAAATAAATCCTTTCTAAACTTGGCTGTACCACATGAACACTGTTTAAATAACGAAGTGCTCATGGACAAATTATTGAAAGTATTAGGCAGAAATAGTTTTATTTAACTGGAATTGAAATACATGGTAGGGTTTTCTTCCATCTAGTTATCATGACTGTCATAAATCAGATAAATTTTTCTTCTGTTAATCTTGGGGCTTCCTCTCCTTTTGCTGTCCTGGTTAACCACAAGTACAATACATGCTTTTCTTTGCTGTTTTGTACTGTTCCATGCCAGACACAGGAATGTTCTTTCTCCTTTATTGAGCAGTTGGTAATTCCCAGGCCTTTCTTTTTCCATTGTGCATGTTCAAGACAAGGCAAAGCTGCTGGGAAATGGCATATATTTATGAAATGGTAGTCTCCATGGCCAAGCATCTCGAAGAAGGGTTCAGCTGATGAGTTAGAACAGTCTGTGCCCCAATTAAATCTGAATTATGGTGGTCCATTCTGAAGAAAATATAAAACAATAAAAACAGAGGAGGAGAGGATATTTCTGCAATCTCAAATTCTTAAATCTGCAGAGTTTTTCTCATTCTGGGTATATGGAAATAATTAGATTTCTATACAAACATTTATATGTAAAAATTATAAATGACTATAAGCATTAGCTCATCATTTTAGATATATATATAGGCAATACATAAATTTATATGATTTTTTCTCTATTACATATGCACGCATATTTATATATTCTGTAGAAATATAGGAATAACTAGATTATCAGTCACAGATTTCCTATCATGCTTATTGTGGTGGACAAATGACTCTAAAAAAGAGTGCAGGGGTTCAAATGGCTTAGATTGCACCTAAGGACTAACAGACTGCTAATGGAATCCTATAATTTTTTTTAAACGTTTCCCTAGTCAACAAAATGATAGGAATGACCACCCAAATTGGAGAACCCTAAGTGTCAGTTGCAAAACCACCTAGTAAAAGGAGGTGCTTTGGACTGGTTCACCCCTATTCCTTACCTGTTTGGTGGTCACTGGTGCAGTAGAACCACTATTTAAAACGTGCATATGACGGATCCTTGCAAGTGGTAAGAAGGAGAATCTCTTCAGATATGCACCCTCATGATCAGATATGATGTACTTACAGGCTATCTCAAGTTGGAAGGGACCCATAAGGATCATCAGGTCCAAATCTCTACTCCTCACAGGACTATCTCACACTAAACCATGAGACTGAGTGTCCTCCAGACAGACTTCACACCGAAGACACCTTGCAGATTCACAGCTTTTAGTGTTCAGAGATGCCTTTTATTTAAGTAAATGTAAGGTAAAATTAGGAATGTATGCATCCACAATGTGAAAATGTAAGTTATATCTTTTGTGGCTTTTTTATCTGGGAACAAACACAACACTTTAGCTAATTCTTTTGATAAAATATTTCCTTCAAGTGTTTTCAGAAGACAGGAGAAATAAAAGTATATGATTCTTCTAAGCCTTAGAATAATGTGTTTACATATCAAGGAATCTCTTTCACAGAAATCAATATCTTTTCATTTCATCTGGGGAAAAATAATATTAGACACTGTTGGTTCTTGTCATTCTTAACACTTGTTTGCAAAGGGAAACAAAAAATTTTACAGCAGCTTCCAAGAAAGTATATTATTAGATCTTAATACTTAACTGCATTTCCTCACAAACACTGATTTGCTGTTGTTACTGTTGTGACTGCATCCAGGTGGTCATATAGTTTGAAGGAAATATGCAATTAAATTGATATCACTGAATTTTATTTGGTATATTTGCACCTGGCAGTTTTTTCAGACTGAAAAGCAAATCATTTGATTTTTCTTCAGAAATGGGAAACTCAATTCCCTCTTATGAACTTCTTGACTGTTAACAGCCACCAGGAGTGATAGAGAGAGAGGCTGCTTCTGTCTAAAAGGGTTCTGGGAAGGATATTGGGGCCAGAAGCTTGGTAGACTCATTTAGATTCTGATGCGCATTCCCGGAAAGTGCCATCATCCCAGTAGTGGTTTGGGCTGGGCTGGGGGCAAGCAGGGAGTGTGAGGCAGAGGAGCTGGGGCAAGGCACTGTACAGCTCTGAATGTGCCCCTCAAAGTGCTTCCCACTTCCCACTTCCACCAGGAGTCTGGGCACTCTGAACCAGAGGGCCAAGTCCCCTGACAAAATGAGCTATAGAAAAAACCTTCTATTCCTTCTCCCCAGAGGCAGCTGCAGTCAGTGGATAATTGGTTGTACGTGTACTTCCACCAGGAATTCTTTCCACGCAGAAACTGTATATAAAGTATTGATGAAAGCTTTTCTTCACAAAACATTTTTTCTGTCTGAAAAATTACTTCCTCTAAACATGCCCAGCCAACTCCATTGCGTGTTTGTTAAAGACATGAATGCATATGCATTTCTGTTTTATTATTATTAGACTTTTCTCTCTGTTGACCTTTATTCTGTGTCTGTTCTAATATCAGACTTGCAAAGACCATGTGATGTGAATATTTAAATACCCTATCTGGAATGCATTAAAAGAGTCTAAATTTCAGAAATTTGGGGCTGTGGTTTCCCAATACCAGCTTTATTTAGAAGTCTTGCAGTCCATTAGAGTTTTCAGACAACAAGTCACTCCATCCATTTATACACAGGTGGCAGAAAGGACATGAATTTTAATTTTCTCTGAATATCCCTGTGGATTTTAATTGCAGAATGATAGGATGAGATATTCTTTCTTCTGAAAGGTTTGTTCTTACACATCAACATTGATCAGAGTCATAAGAAGTGCTGTCCAAGAAACAATCATTTAAGTGGCACCTTGTCTTTCGTCTGCTGCTACAGGGAATCTCTGCCCAGACCAAAGGATAGTGGGAGAGGATCAGCTTTGGCAGAACAAAGCTCATTGAAAATTCATGTGTTTGGTCCCTCCTGTGGTACAATGACCCTGCTGACAGGACACGCTCAGCGGTGCCGCGGCTGGACACCGCACAGTCCGAGAGCATGGGCGGGTTACACTGCACGGCTGCCTTGGTGCTACCCTCAGTGCTCCATCCTGGCTGCAGCTGCAGTTTGCCACCTGGGCCATGCACAAAAATGGGGCTGCATGGGCAGGGATGAGGTACCAGTGGTCAGAAAGGGCAGTGGCTCCTGCCCATGGCTCTGGGCAGGCAGAGCCCGCGCACGCAGCGAGCTGGAGCGCGTCACACCTCCTGGCGGGGCTTCAGCTCGCAGAGTTAACTTTGCTCAAGAGAAAACTATGCCAGATTCTGGCCTTTGAAGATTTCGGTAAGCTTCTTTTTCAGGGAAAAAGGGTTGCCAACTGGGATTTTTCATGAGTTGACTGCTTTTCAAAGATCTTTGTGAAGGGGCTTGGTTAAGGGCATTGCTGGGGGAAACCAATTATAATTTTTAAATATGTTAGACTTAAATAAACATTTAATTAAAATAAGACCAGCTTTTTCAGCCTTTGCCTATCTTCTCCTGTTTGTAGAGTTGGGGAGTTCTGGGGAATTCCTGATACTACACATTTTTTGAGAGCATCAGCAAACTTCTCAGACTAACCTTCAATACTTCCTTTTTCTTCCCTCCCTCCTAACCCTTTTCTTAGAACTTTAACCTACTTTTTAGTCTTTCATTTTTCAGTTTTCCCCTCTTTCTTGCAATATTGAGTTTTGTTCTAACTTTTTCCCCCTTGCTCATTTCTCCCTGGTCCCTTTTCCATGCATTTACTCCTCCATTTCAACTGAACCTCACCACAAACCCTGTTATCTCCATAACAGCCCCTTCCTAATGATGGAGGAAAATACCCTGGAACATCAGCTGTCAGCAGCTGGGAGCCAGGAGGGTATATGTGACATGACTTTTCATCTCCCACCTCAATCTGGAGAATACTTCTCCAAACATCTGCCTACCTTTGGTGGCATATAGAGATATAGCTGGGCTAGCAAGAGGAAGAATGAAAAGATGTTTTCATCACTTGAGCAGCTCCAAACCACTGAATTCATTCAAGGCATTATCAGCATTGTTACCACAACTGAGAATGACGCATTAGAGGGTGAGTGTGAGTCTTTGCACTTATTAAAACCAATAAGTATATTTGATAAAAGCAAAGGGAAAATATCTGCCACACGAGAATTTTCTTTCCAAATCATCCGACTGACATTAGTTTGACCCAGACTGAAAGTTCCCTCACCTGCCAAAATAATTTAATTCCAAATTGTCCTGCTCTTTTATTTTCTTTTTTTCCCTCACTCTTCTTGAATGACTTCCAGTGCTTAGGTGTGCTTGCTTGATAGGAAATGATTAAGGAGCACCATACAACACTGAGATAAATTCTAAGCAGTGTTTTCATTTTTAGTTTTCTGAGAGACAGACATGGTATTGTGCAGCAGCTTTACACTGGCTGCTACTGGACTGTCCTGATTTTTTCTGCAATAGAGTTAACTTTCCTCCTAGCAAAGTGTTTTGGATTCAGTATGAGAGTAATGTTGATAAAACACTGATGTGTTGTAGTGAAGCAGTGCTTACCCTTAATCAAGGACTGTTCAGTTTCCCAGCCTGTGCCAGTGAGCAGGTGTGCAAGATGGGAGGAGCACAGGCAGAACAGGTGACATGACCTGGCCAAGGGCATATTTCACATTATAGGACATTTTGCTCAGTGCCTAAACTGGGGCAGTGGGGCTGATGGCTACTGGGGGGCAGGCTGGGCATCGGTCAGTGGGTGGTGAGCAACTGTATTGTGTTTCACTTGTTTCTCTCTCTTCATTACAATTGCTGTTTTTGTTCTATTTTACTTTATTTCAATTATTAAAGTGCTCTTATCTAAGCCTGTGGTTTTTAACTTTTTTCTGAATCTCTTCCTCACCTCACGAGGGTAGGGGGGCAGTGAGCAGCTGTGTAATGTTTCATTGCCAGTGGAATCAAACCACAACAAAGGCATTAACACAATAAACCATTCTAATTTTTACATGCCTTCAAGAACACAAAAATACAGCTTAGCAAACACAGGAAGCAAATATTTACGGTTACCTACTGCAAACAAATAATCAAAATATAGCTTTAGCCTTTCCCAGAATTTAGTGTTGTGGCATTATTTTCAAAATAAAAATTAATATCTAAAATAACCCAATGAAAAGCTCCAATTCTATTGAAAAGAATGAAACTGAATCCTTATACACAACTTCCATGAGCATTTCTACTCAGATTTGTCTTTCTTTGGCTCTACACTAAGCATAAAACATGATTTTCCCCCCCTATTTTAAAGTATGCAAAGTGTACAAAAAATCCTGTATACTTTGCCTGTCAACCTTAAATTCTGGGCTTTTCTAACTTTAAAATGTTTGCTCTTGTAAATGTAGTTTACCACCCATCTCAGCATTCTTATCCTTGTACTGTAATTAAGGTTTTGGAGACATTTGCTTTACATCTGTGGGTACTCTGTGAACTATCACTTTTCCTCTTGTCAATTCATTCTTGAAAGCAAAAGTTCTTTTTAAATTTTCATAATGTAGAAAAGTTACTCCTGGGAGATTCAGCAGACTGAGCATTCAGTGGCAGTCTAAATTAATCTGGATCAGGTGAGAAAGTATTTTCAGAGTCACACCATGAATGCCAGCCTGCTTACACATTCTGTTTCAGCTGTGAGCAAACTGTTCAGACTAGAGGCATTTCAAAAGTGAAGAAAACATTTAGATCCTACTAAAGATAAACAATTTCTAGGCATCAGGAAAAAAATGTAAAATGGCATTCAAAGTGACAGGTTCCTCTGCCAGTTAAAATTCTCGAATAGAACTGCAAACATAAGCCTGGGTGGAGATCACATACAATGTTGTTTGTGTCGTGGATTTGATAATGGTGCTCTGAATTTTGGAAAGCTAATAGTTGCTGGATTGGAGGTTTAGCCGCAGGCTTCGTTCTCTTCATTTTCGCACAAACAGAAAAATTCTGTAAAAAACCCCATCTGATGATAATTTTTCAGGATACCTATGTTTAGCTATAATAAAAAATACCAAAATATTACACTTCCCATTTATCTTCTCCACACCACGAGACAAACACTACCACTTTATACTTAACTCCTTCCCCTTTGATAGGGATTAAATTGTGCCATCTGTTAAAATATAAAATATAGCATAATTTAAAAACTCATATTGAAAAAGACATGAATTATAACTCCTGGTTTTCAGCTTCAAAGGTAAATTGATCCATAATCAATGTGTGAATTTTAGTCACATTCAGTTTTTCAGTCATTTCAATTTTCTCTGCTTTCTAGACACCATTAAAATACAGATTCAGTGTTCTATAAATGGAATGAAATTATTCATTATACCTATTGATATACATATATATTACCTTGAATTGCACACACTGGATATTACATATTTCAGACAAATCACTAAATACTTAGTATATTGTATTACTTTTTCACCTACAGAAAATAATCTAATGCATGACATTTACCAAACTATAGAAATTTGATACACTAAGCATGTCTGAAAGAGCCTGCCCTGTTTGATCAAATCATCAAAGTAATGATGCAACCATGTAAAATGTTTCTTTTCTAGTTAAAATTTTCATTATATCTTAATAGGCATTTTATATGCCAGGTCTATCCTTTAGAGGAGATAATTTCCACACAAACTATGAAAAAAAACCCAAAACCCAACCATTTCTCTTGTATTTAGTTATACAAGTCTTTATGTCCTATCTACTTCTGGCTCCTAAGAACTCATGAATGTGAGTAAAGAATAGCATCTTTACACTATTTTTAAGACTCTAAACATCTTCCCCAATGTAAGGAATTAACAGCCACTGGGATTTACTATATCTTGAAATATGAATAAAGACATAGAGCTTTATCTGAGAAATTAGACCTTGTATGCCATATGTTTTTCAGATTTTTATGTCTTTCCATTTTGTTATAAAAAGTTCAGAGAATGTTATACCCATCTCTGAGGACGTGTTTTATTTAGCTCTTAAGTGTCTGCATTCATATTTCACTTACAACACTTTCCAAAAATACTGCCTTCAGCAATCTGAGAGCCAAAGCAGAGGAGTGGCTCCAAGAATGGGAATTATGGGAGTTTTCTTTTAATACCCCATAACTGCATTTCAGCCCACATCAGTCAAGGGATACCCCTCCACCCCACCCCCAGCATTTCTGATGTTCTTGCAGAGTTGTAAATGACACTACTCTTTGTGAAACCAGGCTTTTAGATGGTGAACTCAGTGTTGTGAACTATAGAATTGTCTTTATCTATTAAAAGGTCTACTGGGTTGTCAAACCACTAAATTTGTGCTCAATTCTGACTGCTGGCAGAAAGGCATCTCATTCAATGCTCATGTGACTCTAAGATTTTGTCATTAAAAGAAAAGGTGATGTTGGCTAAGTTTTGTCTTGGGCATGTGCAGTAGTGGCAGATGTTCTTGGTAATTGTTAAATGAGCTTCAGATGGTAGCTTAAAAGCTTGACCTTAAACATTTTTTCTCCTTCAACGGTAATTTTTAAATGAAGAGATGTGTAGAGCTTGTTAAGTTTTTCTCCAGGATTTAGACTGAAGATAAAATGATGAGGCTCATCAAGAAGATGGATGATGATATTATCTTGTCTTGAATTCATTGCAAGTGAAGTTTGACAGAATCATCTGTTCACCATTATCTATAAAAAGATTTTAAGGGAAAAGAAATAGCCCAGTAATTTTGTTCCTTTTAGACCTCTTAGAAACTAAAGCAAACCAATTTTCTATTTGAATCTTTTATTCATTGTTTGATAAAATTTCATTTATTTATGCAGATTGTTTTCTGCTAGGCTGCTCAGGGTAAACCCTAACATGTGTCTATCCTAACAGAGAACAAATGACTCTGCTCTGAGATTTAAAGAGCTCGTGTAAAACTTCCTTTCTACTTCAAAAGACGATGTATATATTTTTAGATCATTTACTACTCTTATCACAGTAATCATCAGATAGTTTGTCAGAAATTGTAAGAAAGTTCATCTCCACAGGAAGCTTTATCATTTAGAAAATAACATCTTAAATCATCAAACCCTCCTGCCTGCTGGATTTATTTTCTACATGCAAGGTTAAAGGAGAATTATAACTCATTTTTCATTTCCTCATTAGAAAAGAAAACAACATATCATTCTGTACTCCTAGAATGGGTACATAGAGCACCCATAGGTATGTGTAGAAGTGGGTGATTTTTGAATGCACAATAGATGTGTGCTGTAAAATTATCATCTAATTTAACCTTCTCCATTAATTTCTTTTTGCTCTGATGCACCCAAAATTCTACAATTTACATTGAAAACTGTACTCCAGAGTCACATTTTTTTCCAGCAGAGAGCAGGTAAAAGTCCATCTCAGAAGGGCAGCAGACTCAGGGCAGGAGTTGAATCCTTTTTTGAGCACTGGCACAAGATCACAGCCATGGGGACACAATTTTTCTGGGCTCTGCATACCCTGTTTCCTTCCCACGCATACGATGGTGGTGCAAGCACACAGGGCCATGTCCATGTCTTATCCCAAAGTGGGCTTGAAGGCACAGTAGAGATGTATGCACAGATAGGAATCTACTTTGATAGTGCCTCTGGTAGTTTAGATACAGTCATAAAAATAAAAACATCAGCTATGGTCTGGCCTTGCACACCTCCTTGGCTAACACGATCTCCTTGTAGGACAGGGTGACCCATTTAGTGGATGAGAGGAACTCTGCAGATGCTGTCTACCTAAAACTTTGGCGAAGCCTTGACATTATTTCCCATCCATGGCTTGGATGAGGAATGTTTTAGTGACTAAAAAAGCCACCTCGATGGCCAGGCCAGAGTGATGATGAACAGAGGTAAATCCAGTTGGTGGGCAGTCACAAGTGATGATTTCCAGAGCTCAGTACTGGAGCCAGTGCTGTTTAATAACCATCAGTGAGTTCACAGAAAACACCAAGTCGGGTGGGAGTGCTGATGTGCTGGAGGGCAGGAGGCTCACAGAGGGATCTGGACAGGCTGGATTGATGGGTTGAGGCAAATTGTAAGAAGCTGAAAAGGCAAAATGTTGCGTCTTGCACTTGGGTCACATCAACACCATGCAGAGCTGCAGGCTGGGGGAAGAGTGGCTGGAAAATTGTCTGAACTAAAAAGCCCTGGGGGTGCTGATCAGCTGAACATAGGCCAGCCTTGCTTTGGCCAAGAAACACATTGGTTTGTATCAGCAATAGTGTGGCCAGCATGACCAGGGCAGTGATTGTCCCCCTGAACTCAGCATTGGTGAGACCACCGGTAGAATTCTGTTCAATCCTCTCTGCAAGAAAGACACTGAGGGGCTGGGGCATAGCCAGAGAAGGGCAATGGAATTGGTGAAGGGGCTGGAGCCCCAGTCTTAGGGAGTGGCTGAAGGACCAGGGCTGTGTAGCCCGGAGAAAAAGAGGATGAGGGAAGATCTTACTGCTCTCTACAACTACCAGAAAGAAGGTTGTAGTTAAGTTGGGGTAGGCTTTTTTCCCAGGTAACATGAAATGGGACAAGAGGAAATGGCCTCCAGTCATATCAAGGTTTAGATTGGATATTAGAAAATTTTTTTCAATGGAAGATTTACCAAGCACCGGAACAGGCTATTAAGGGCCTGAGATCTCTGATGGTGCTGAGGGATATGGTTTAATGGTGGATTTGGCGGTTCTGGGCTAACTGTTAGACTTGGTGATTTTAAAGGTCTTTTCCAACTTAAATGATTCTATTATTCTATATCCTACTGCTTCAACCATTTTTGGCTCCAGAACTTCAAGACCCAAACGAATAAGCTTTAGAAGAAAGAAAGGCTAAATAAAGCTCGTGAATAGAATCTGATCCTTCAATTCTAAAACATTTTTAGGCCCTTTTGAATGAATAAATCTCTAGAAATATTGACTTGGAAATACTTAAAGGCTGCCATTGGTCATATTTTTGATCTATAGATAATTCAAGAAAATAAGATCTAATAACAGATCTTATTAAAGCTGATAAATGCAATCAGTAGCTTTCAGCCTGACTGAATATTGAATATTCCTTTACATAGCAATAACTCAAAAGAGTGGGGAGTCATTGGCCAAGGTAAGTAGAAATAGAACCATGAGGCCAGGAAGAATTCCCTAAAGTTAATTACAAAACAGTAGGGCTGTGGCATTGATTTATGCAAATGCCCATTCCTTTATGTGCATGAGACAGGCAGGAGTACATTTCGCTGAGGGAGTGACCCTGGAAGCAGGCAGAGAGGCTTAGGACAATCCCAGCTGGCTGAAACAGGCACCTTGGTGCCCATCATCCATGCCTCATGACCTCAGGGAGTAAAATTGAACCCATAACACCCAAGCAGCACCTGGATGTAACCTGCAGGTAGAAGATTTTCTGGTCTTTGATGAAATACATGAAAAGTACAGTTAATTTAATCACCGTCCACTATAGACATACTCATCATTGGGTTCAGACAAACAAAATTAACTCTTCTTTCCTGCCTTTTCTCCCCAGAGCTGTCATGAGGTGCAGGCTAAGGCCAGCTGACCGCTACAGTACAAGGGAGTGTGACACAAGTTTGGCCTGTGCAGAAGGGAGAAAAAGCAGTTTGTTTCTTTTTCGAGTTTCTGGAGAATGGAAGTTTGTATATCAATAGTCACAATTAATTCATCTTGTGTAATTTGAAACCAGCCTGGTCCAAAACTGTCCAGAAGACTGTTGAAATCAATGTAACCATGGAGTGAATAATTAGAATTCAATCAACAGGGAAAGGTGCTGATTCTTAAGACAGAGAAATCAATATATAGTATGGCAGAAATCATAAATTGTAATGGCTACATTCAGAAGGCAACCTGCTCTATACTTTCAAGATTACCAAATAATTACATCTTTCACTCTCTCTGTGGGTATCTACTCAGTACACACAAAGCTCTCTCTAGCTGTACTTTACATTTTTTTCTTAATCATGGAAATTTGGCTCATGATAAACAATTTTAATGTTCTGGTCAACTTTAGGAAAATGTTACTGTAAAACAAAAGAGCAAATAGACACAAAGACAGCTTTCTTCATGCAAATAAAATAATCATTCATGCATATCACTTTAATAATGATATTAACCATTAAGGTAGTCATAAGAATTTAGTCTGAAGGTATCATATCACAAAAAATTGTTCTGTCGGTATTTCAAGGATTTAGAGCTTTGCCTAGAGGTTCTAAAGGGTCTATAATGGGCCTAAAGGTCTGGAGATAGTAACTAAAATGGTTACCAGCCCAAGGTAGCAACTTGGGTGTAGAAAGAGATTAGAATTTAAGTACAAAGTGTGTAATACCTGAAGCTGTTAAAATACCCTTCTTAGATTTCTTCTGCTTCTTAGGAAGTATTATTGAGAAGCAGATGTTTGCATCAAAGCTTCACAGTAAAGCTTTGACACAAGCTTCTATGGTTTATTTTGGGATTTTGATACAAATCCCACTTACAACAAAAGCACAGGAAAACCATGTGAAATTATAAGCAAATATATTGTACTATCTCTCTAAAGCCATGTCTCTAAAGATGAGCAACAATAAATTTGGGAGGCTTTCTAAGCAAGGCCCACCAACTTCAGTTGCTAAAATTAAGCCCTGGAGTGCAGCAGAAAAACCAGCAAAAAAGTTACTGGAATGAAATAAGCAGAAAAGAGATGAGACAAGAGAGTGACATGTATTATGTTGACCTAAAAACTTGCTAAGTAATAGATTTTATTTCTGTGATCTGTAGGTGATCCTCAGTTCATCTGCACATGGTTTTGCTTATAAAACAGAAAATCCATTTCTCAATCCTGCAAGCTAAGCTTAGCAGCTACTCCATCTGCTGAGCTCCAGTAGCAGGCGCAGGCTCTGCTCTGTGGCTGGGTGTTATTTCTATCCAGGGTAGGGTGTAAGGTTGTAATTGCAAGCAGTGACCTCCTTTCCAGTTCTCTGCATGGGAATTTGTACCAGAGACCTCCAGACTGAGTCAACACTTTGTAGGTAGGCCCTGCCATAACTCCTTTTTTTTTTCCCTGAGGACAGGGAAAAAAGATCAGTGGGTTGCAAGTGGGTGGTGGATTTCTGTCCTGGGCTGGTCAAGCGATGCTTTCCTTTACTCCAGAGTATAAAGCCTTGCTTCTTTGCACCTCATCAGACTCCAGTTCAGGTCAACTCTTTGACTAGAGACTGCTCTGAGCAATCGTGGGAAGTTATTGCTGATCCCAGGATGCCCCGGTTTGGCATTAAGCGTAACCATTTTAGCAATCTGATATAAATCTCCGTTTTGTGTGTGTCTTCAGCTCTGTCCTGCAGAGAAGCATTTAAACTCTTTATGAGTCTCTGCCATTTAATATTTTACTATATAGGCTCAGCTTGCAAAAAGGAAAGTACACTGGTAACAAGTTTCTTTTTTATCACTGCTAAATATCACACTGACAAGGCAGATAATCTTCCCTGATTACTTCCTTCATGTTTTATTAGAGCATGCTCCTGCATTCATTCAGATATTTAATTTCACTATTGATGGCTGCTTCCTAAAACATAAACAATTCTATCTTTGTTTGAAAAAAGGTTTATATGATATCCAATAATTGCCTAAAGTGACAGCAACCACTAGCTCAATGCATTCTCCAAGGTTACTGGACTCAACAGCATTTTCAACTACTAATTGTTTTTCTTCATGCTTCTTCGTTTTTCCTTTAGTCCAGTAATTAAATTCATCATTCCTTCCTCAGGTTTTCATGTTCACACACTAATTTTCTTCCTCAAGCTCCTGAAATCTTTTTGTATACCTTAACCTTTGGATAGAGACACCATCCTCCTGAGCATGCACCCCATTTCTTATATAGGGCTCTGCTAAATGAGGTAATTCTGGGGCCGTCCTGTTGGACTCCAAAGAGTTCCTGCAGATTTACACAGGTGTGATTAAATGTGGGGTAAGTTATTCACAGATAAAATACTTTTTCCCTTGCAGCTCCATTAAGCACTTAGCATTTGATGGCTGTGTGTAGTGGTAGCTCTAAACTTTTTACGCCAGCTTCCTGGCTCGCCGCTGTCTCATTGGAGAGAGCCTGAGGATCCCTTCCTTCACTGCTTGAGAAAGGGACTGACAACAGCTAAAGGGAAATTCTAAATAATCATAGCACCAGCTGGGCTTGCACTCCCTCTGAGAAACAGATAAAGATATAGACGGTCTCAAAGAAAAGTAGGAATTGCAGTGGCTGCCACTCTCTGTGGAAATAGCGACTCGATCTCTGTGAATGCAGAGGAGGGCGCTGGGTTGGGTGATGGCAGTGAGACACAGCCACCACTGGCTTCAAGACTCTTATCCCAAAGGTCTTGGCAGCATTTACCTGGCAGCTATGCTGTCATGCTCATGCAGGAGAGCATAAACATGCCAGAACAAAAGGCCTTACCTTGTGCCCATTAGAAACTGTTAGTTGGCAACAGGATTTCGTTCTCCCAGCACAATAAACTGATGCTTCTGCCATGACAGGTGATCCCCACAGGTTCTGCAATAGCTGTGTCTAACCATTTCAAAATATTTACACTGATTTACAAGATCACTGTAGCCAGTGAAAATCAGAAATATAAAATTTCTTGACCTGCTCTGATCAGTGCTTAATATAAGCTCAAATGCAAAAGTGTGTATTTCTGGAATACAGGATATTTCATTATCACATTTAGAGGGAAAATGTTTGTTATGAAGCATCAGTCTTTGAGGTCCTGGTGACTAGAAGAAAGCCATTTGATCTGAACACTGAACCTCCCAATAGGCTGGAAGCTACCATACATGAAACAGATGGAGAATCCATTATATCTGCTCACTTCAGGACTTGGACTTGAACAGCAGCTTTTGCTGTCAAATTATCCCATCTTTTGGTGGTGGTAATGGTGGTGGTAGAGGTAATGGTGGTGGTTCTGGCTTTCTAACACTAAGCTAGGGGAAGAAAGGACCTTACTGAAGCAGGAAGTGCAAACATAACACTGCAGAAATAAAAAAGGATGTTCAGGGGCAAGTGTGATACCAGAAAGGTGTTGTAATTTTGTTAGTGAAAATGACCAAGTTTCATGCTCTCATCATCTTCTTAAGGGATTGAATTCAGTCCTCTTTGATGGCTTAGAAGTCTCTTTTTCTATACAATGTAATCTTTACAGGCAGCTGCTACAGAATGCACTGTAATGAAGACAGATGCTGAATACAAGATACATTTATGTTATAAGGTGAATTTCCTAGGTTTTATTTGAGGCTGATCTATCAATTGCAAACTATGATCTGATGTAGATAAATGAGAGGCCCTATTTTGCTGGTAGGGTGGCGAAATGGAAATTGTAACAACAGACTGCAGACCCAGAATAGTATTACAGCACTATGCACACGCTTACTGGGGAAAGGAGGCCCAAGCAAACTCTGTTAACTCATTTATTTTGGCTGCATATAGAGGATAAATTACTTCTATGGTAAAAATATACTTCAAAAGCATGTATGCAGATATTAGAAAGAAAAGATTATCTGAAGAGGAAACTGCCCCCTATCTCATTTGCAAAATATAATTTATTTCCTTTACTAAAACCTCATTTCCCCATCCCAATGTAAACTGGCAGTTTGTAAGACCAGTGATTCAGTGAGAGCCTGCTTTTTCCATCTTCTTAGTTCCTTTTGGTGGTTTGGGGGCTGTCCACTGTAAAATCTCGTTGTTTTGCAGCTGGCTACCAGCAGCTGGCTAGTTAGTGCAGCTGGAAGAAGGGATGTGACAGTAATTTTGTGTAGGTTCTGGACTGGGAGAAGAGGAATCACAGGTGAAAAAACCTGGCTGCAGACACAACAAGAGTTTCATGTTGTTTTGGAGACTGCTTTGAACTTTTAGGTTAATAAATCCAAACCAGTGAGAGAATGCATTTGCTTCTGTGTCATGTATGGACCTCTGACAGCAGGGTGTCTGTGGGATTTGCTAATAAGGGTTTCCCTGTAAGCTACATAACTTATAGAAGTTTTTTAAATGTAGATGATCCTGAAAATCCTGATTACTTCAACTTATTTGCTTTTGAAAACATAACTTGGCAGTCAGTGTTATTAGACTGATACAAGCAGCAATTGTGTACCTCACACCAATTTGAGATTAAGGAAAACAAACAAAAAATCCTGCTATTTTTAATTGACTGCTGGAAGTTTCAATAGGTTTTATAAACTAAGCTCTTTATAGATGACTTGAAAATCTGAAACAAAGGAACACAGAGAT
This sequence comes from Cisticola juncidis, assembly GCA_013400215.1. Lineage (NCBI taxonomy): Eukaryota > Metazoa > Chordata > Aves > Passeriformes > Cisticolidae > Cisticola > Cisticola juncidis. Next base: position 342,888 of record VXBR01011469.1, read on the forward strand.
ACAAAAATACTTGGATACAAATTCCTCATGTATTCACATAAACTCAACCATGTTGACTTTAACATAAACAATCAAAAAATAGATTGATGACAACCCACAAATGTTTGGTCAAAGATGTTCCTATGTGTACAGGGCCCACATTTCTTGCAGTTTCTGCTCCTGTCTAATATCCAAATAAAAAGACTTCCAGTTCTACTGACCAAGAATTTCACAGTTTAAAAACAATAAAATAAATAGTGGTATTTGTGCTTTAGTTCTACAAGTACAGTCCAATATTTGCCATTATGACTGTAAAGTTTTCCTAAGCAATATATTTTGTAGCTAAGCATTTAGCTTTAAAGAAGTAATTATGAAGCAGAGCATTTATTTGTAAAGCCAGCAAGAGAGTAACAGGCTGCTTTGTTTATTCTTTAGCTGTTTTCCTATCATAATTAAGATAATCCCAAAAATTACAAAACAGAAACATTAACGCTTTTCCATTTCCAAAATTAGATTAAATTCCCAAGCATATATTAAAAAAAAATTAAAATTAAAAAAAAAAAAAAAAGTATAAATAACCACTCCATTTGTGCAGCCCAGATCAGGGGTGTTCTGGGAAAGGCACTTGAGAATATGTCCCTCAGGGTCACAAGTCCTGCCAGCAAATCTGCTCCACTGTGGGCTTCTCTCCACGTTTCCATAGGTCCTGCCAGGAGCCTGCTCCAGCACAGGCTTCCCATGGTGTTACAAACTCCTTCAGACATCCACCTGCTCTGGTGTGGGGTCCTGCACAGGCTGCAGATGGATTTCTGCTGCACCACAGATCTCCATGGGCTGCAGGGGCACAGGTACCTCACCATGGTCTGCACCATGGGCTGCAGGGGAATCTCACCTCTGATGCCTGGAGCACCTCCTTCTCCACTGACCTTGGTGCCTGAAGAGTTGTTCCTCTCATGTATTTTCCCTTCACTGTTTTCCAGCTACAACCTGCTCCTCTGGAGTCACTTTTTTCCCCTTCTTAACTCACTTGCCCCAGAAGTGCTAGCACTGTCACTGATGGTCTCAGCCTTGGGCAGTGGTGGGTCTGTCTTGGAGTCAACTGGCATCAGCCCTGTCAGACATGGAGGAAGTTTCTAGCAGCTTCTCACAGAAGCCATCTGTGTAGCCTGCCTCCCCCTGCCCCCAAATATTGCCATGCAAGCCCAGTGCAGGGTGATAGATCACATCCCCTTCTCCAGATGTGGAGTAACAGTCTCTAGCAATGAAAGCACTGCATGAGCGCATTTGTGGAAGTCCATGATCTGTCCCAAGTTACTTATTAAGAATTCTTACATTTCATTCTAAAGATGGAAGGGTGGAAAATTATGGTACCATCTGGAAAAGATGAGTTTAGTAGTTGCAAGACTAAAGAAAGTCCTGGAGAATGGGTTATTCAAAGCATCCTTGAGAAAGTCACCTTTGTTCAGCAGGTTACAATGAGAGAGAGAGAAAGAAGGTGGCTTGCACTGCATTAATGAGTGAGATAAATTCATTGCAGAATTCAAACATAGGGTGAAGGATGATTGTTTCCTGTTAAGGGAACAATATGTTGTGAGCTGTGATTTCCTTGGTAGGAATTTACCACGTAACATTCTCATAAAGAAGGTAGTGAACTATCCTGTGTCCTTGGGAAAAGAACAAGAAAAAAAGCACATGAAATAAACAGGGGAAACTATATTGGTTATGAGGAAAAGTTTTCTAAAAATAAAGAAAAACCTTCCTTTGAAACCTAATTACTAAGAGAAAGTAAGCCAAATCCTGGAGAGCATGGTTTATATACAGTTGAGCTGAGCCGAGCCAAGGGAAATTAGCAGAAATCCTGTGAGATGTGTTAGGATTTCATGATCCTGAGGCTCCACCATGGCGTTCACTTGCTTTTTCTTTTGTACAGCATTTTGCAGCAGTGGGGCCTGAAGGCAGGAAAAATGGCTGTGGGTATGTGACAGGAGGGAAATGCCTTTGGCTAGAAAATTTTCTGCCATTATCCGTGTTTCCAGAATTGCTCCAAGCCTAGTTCCCAGCCTGAGCTGACACAGCTCTTCCAGAGCTCTTTCTCTTTGAACAGTCCAACATTAGAGGCATGTTAGTTTTCCCAGGCTACTCTTCCATTTAGTGTGTGAAGTTATACCCTTTAGTGTTTGGAAAGCTTGATCATGCTATTATGAAGATGTAGAGTTTTATTACCCATGCATGCTGCTGACTCCCAAATCCATCTCATATCCTGATCTTAATGAAGAGTTTCAAATTCATGGAGATATTCCCAGAATGAGGAGCACAATTCCAAACAATGAAATGGAAAAAAAAAAGTGTTAAGAGAATGAGACGTGCAGCTTTATCTGCCCTGCTGGATCTTATGTTAAAGAGCACCACGTGATGGTCAACTCCATCAAACACTGCCAGCAGATTTTGCTACATTAACACAGTTAGACTTAAATTTTATAGCCAAAAGAAGATGGCCCACCAGAGCAATCACTACTGTCTCAGTGAAATATCTTCATTTAAAAACCCAGCTGTGAGAATATTTTTTGGCATGAAAATAGGTTAGGCATCTTGGTTGTGCCCCCTGAGAAACTTCTTTTGTTTAGTATGTATCTCATTTTCTAGCTAAGGGGAGGTGTTTGATAAGCAGTGAATTTTCTTGCAAATCTTATGCTGGCAAGCGTGTGTCCTACATCCAGTGTAGAATATTTGACCTCATTTTCCTTAGACTGACACTGTAATAATATCTTGTGGAGGTGCAAAAGCATGGGACATACTTGATACTTGGCCATATGTGAACAACAACACAACAACCAAACACTTGGGACTAATGCTCACACAACATTTTGGATAAGTTTTTAATCTCTAGTTCTTTTTCTGCCTCTTACATACTATGGTTGTCAGTCTGCCTAGTATTTATTCTTTCCACCTTCATTTGTCCCAGAATTTCTCAGGATTTTTTTTTTCTGGCATGTATGAATACCATAATGTCATAATTTGCTCAGTGTTTGAATCCAAACTGTCAGAATGGGTTCAAGTTATGTCCATTGTTCTTAACAAGCAATGCAAATATTCAACACATAGTCCAATGCTGACACTGGTGAAGAAAAAGCCATGCTGTTTTATTTCATTCACTCCTCCTTTAGCTTCAGGACAGCTGCCAGACTATCATGTCACCATATTTCTGCTTTTTGTTCCAGGTATTTTAGGGTGCAAGAAGAACCAGACATTGGAATTACATATTTACTGGTATGATGTCTTATTTCAACAGGTTGTGAATTACTTTGGAGGCACCCCCAGTTTTATGAATCAGTTTGTTTCTCTGTTGATCTATATAGACAGCTTGTCAACAGATGTTGAATTAGTACAGAACTCTGTACTATCAAGAGTGTTGTTGGGAGTAAGGGAATTTTGTTTGTCTCACATCCAGTGGATGTGCAGAGACCAAAGGGCAATATGTAGAATTTACTCCTCTGACATTTAGTAGTCATGTGAAAGATAGTAAAACCAGTCTAAAAGAGGTTTTTGTAAGGGTTTTTTTTAGTCTTTGCAATATCTAAGAGCAGTCAGTTGTAGCTGAGAAATCTAGACACCACAGTCAGGATGGGGAAAATCTGCAATATCCCTTACTGAAAACTGGAAAACAAGAACATACCCTTCAAGATCTTTATGGATGCTTTTAAAGCACTTAAATCACAAAGTTAAGGATTTTTAAACTCATTTTGTGTGGCCACTGTGATACCAATAACTGAAAGACCAAAGAAACTGTCTCTGGCCTTAGCACTCTGATACAATAAGCTATTCTATTCTGGGAGGTACACAATCAAGCATTATTTGGTGGAACAAAGATGAATGTTTCCTCTTCTCTAGAACAAGACAAACTAGAATTTACAATGTTACAAAGCTATTACAAACGTATTTCAAAAGGCCTGGAAAAACAAGCTTCTTTTTTTCAGAGGAACTTCTTCCTTTACAAACCATATTTCAACAGGAACTCTTCTAACACTAATTATGGATCTCATTCATTCTTTTGTGATTCTGTGGAGGGCATGGAAAGTCCATTTTTGCAGTGAGATGAGATCACTCTGGGCAAAGTGTGATTTTTAGATGGGCCATCCATAAAGACAGCATAGGACAACTCACACAGGACAGGATCACAGGAAACCTCTCGTCCCACCTCTGCCACATGACTGGGTCAACCAGGTTGCTCAGGGCCTATCCGGTCTTGTCTTGAAAAGGTTCTGTGCACAGAGCCTGTAAAACTGGATATACCTCCTCTAAGATATAAATGCATCACATGACAGCATGAATACTCACATAAACCCTGCTCACCCAGAGCTAGGCAGAGGGAGTAAGAAAGGGGAGCTAATCTCAAGGTTTCCATTTACACCTGTTAATAGAATTCCTCACCAGTCATTCAAATACAGAATTAATTCACTTTTTTTTTTCGGAAAATAAATTTTTCAGGACATCCTAAGGCATTTTGCAGCCCTGCAGCACTTGACAGAGTAGCATCTGCTATTCGAAGAACATTTTAGAATTGGAGTAACATAATGTACCAACCTTCAGAAAAAATTGCTGCTACTGTTTACTTTTGGCTGTCTTCTGAGAACTGCAGCCCATTAGGATAAAATAGCTTCACAGTCAACTCATTGAAGTGTTTAAGTCAAGTTTTTGGAGACTGCTTAAAAACAAAACTTTGTAATAGCTGAAGATTCACAAAGACTTTGAATTGCCTAATATTTCTGAATGAGCACACAGCTAGCTTAGAAAGGCTTTGATAATTACCCTAGCATACCAGTTACTGAGCAAATGAATTTTTACACAAAGTTGCCAGCAGTTTTTTTAAAGAACAAAGCAAATGCCCCATAGCAATGCTTGGTAGAGGCAAATTTTAGCCTCCTGACTGAGGAAAGGGGAATGTTTTAGGTGGTGTATTTCTAGCTAATTAGATGAAAATGAAAAAAACTCAAGGAAATAAAATGAAACTACTTGCTGAATGGTTTGCACCCTGGAGCAAAAGACACCTTCATAATGATAAAACGTTTTTAATCACCAAAGGCTTGTTTAATGGGCTCTATATTTATATATAACATGCTGAAACTATGCCAGTGTGGCCTGTCCTAAAAGTCAGTGCAGCAAATGATAACAGCACTTGGAATGAATTCGGCTAATCTAGAAATGTCTCTGAAGGCCTAATCCTTCCCTTTTGGAAAAAAGATCAGTCCAAACAGGCATAGTTTTGTCACTGCTGCTACTTGAGCAAGGGTTTGTATATTAATTTTTTCTTTAAACATAAGAATCTCAAATTCTGACTCTTGAAATGTATGTGTCTGTGCAGATGGCTGTGCTAGCTTTCAGAAAACTTTGAAAAATGGCAAATGGAAACCTAGGCTGAGTGGAAAGTTCAGCAAGTGAGGGGGGTTTCTCAACAGCTTACAGCAATGATATGTATGGTTTCTGCCCCATGGTTTGAGCACACACAAATTTAGGGGTCGTACACAGTGCACAGTCCATGGAGAAGCAGCTCTTGAGTGTGGGTTACTGTGACCTACCAACCTACCCTTCACACCAAGCTTTCCTCCATGGCTCTTCCTGAAAATCTACACAGGAAATGTGTGTAAAGAGCCTAAACTGGTCTTATTGTAGAGTAGGGGTGGTTTTATTTCAGCAAATTGACCTCTAATTTTTGGCAGGTTGCAGTTTCAATTCACAACCTGTTACCTTTCCTCTTTAAGTGCACTGACCGCTCCTGTTCCTGCAAGAAGGTATCACCACCTGGCTGCTGTCTCACTGTTCTCAGAGGATGATGCTGCTTCTTTAACTCTTGAGCTACTTGTCTTCCAGAATTCATGGGAAACATGCAGAAACCTGCCAAGAATAGAGTTTCTGATGTAGGCGCTGGCTCCACACCAGCCCTGCTGACACAGACAGACTGCCGCCACCCTTCTGTAATTTGTTTCTTTTTTGCTACATGTCAGGCTTCAGAAGGTGCTGATTACAATTACGTAGTTGATGAGCTTCCTAGTCCAGTGTCTAATTTCATCTGCATGTTGAATTTTTAATCTTTAATCTGGTAAAGATCCTTATATCAATAGCTGGACTATATCCTCTGCACCAGGAGAATCTGTGTGGAACAAGTATTATCAAAACTAAGTGCACTAGTCTGGAGTTCTTTGTGGTTTGGGGATTTTTTGTTTGGTTGGTGTTTTTACTAAATTGTAAAACAAGACTTGGCTTTATCCCAAAGCAGTTAATTTATTCCGTTAACTGAAGAAAAATTAAAATAAAGACATCTGATCTATTCAGTGTTATATATAAGTTTAATTAGTTGATGGATACAGCCTGAGTAGATCAATCTGAAGAAATATGTTTGCTGCATGTACTTACTGAGTGAAATTAAATCTACAACACCCAGAAGGCTAATCTGTATATTCTTACAAGAAGCTTCAGTGACTTTCATTACAATCTTCTGAGTGTATTACATCATGAAACTAAAATTCAGTTAGCATGTTGTTTTTCTCTAAAATTTCACTGGCCATCAGGGATTAATAGATCTGTAATTTAAATATGACATTGCTTTTTTGTTGTTTTTGTTTGTTTGGGTTTTTTGGGGGTTTTTTTGGTTTTGTTGTTTTTTTTTGTTAAGGCATATGGTTAACATAGGATCACATCCCAGCCAGGTTGTTTAAAAGGAGAAATATGCTCAACTCCCTTGAAACAACAAAAAACTGCCATATTCTACTTCACATTCTCCTTCCTCTCTTTTTATTTCTACTAGGAGGCCAGACAAGCTACAGGTGTAAGGGATAGTCTTGACTCACTAGAACTTTAAAGTGGATCCATGGCTGGCGTTAACAGAGAAATCTTTTCTCGCTAGGCTTTCTCTGAGCTGCTAGCTCCTATAATGAACTGGGAGACCCTTAAGTGATATAAACCAGAGAAAATTTATAGCAGCACGGTGAGGTTATTTGCATTCACACAGCCCAAACTAAGCAGGAGCAGGACAGTTTAGCACCTGGACTGAAAATCCAAGGGAACACTCCTGCACACAGGTCTTGGCTGCCTACGGCTGTTGTAGATCCTGGAGCACTTCTCAAAGAACATCTAAGCTTTGGACAGGGTAATTACACTCTTCTAGTTAACCCCCCTTGGAAGTCTGAGCAGCACCCAGCTCTCTACCCTCTGCTCTGAAACACTTGATTTCAGCTGGTGGGCGTTGTTCACCTTCCTGCCGAAGCTGGGAGGGTTGCACTGGTTGGGGATGAGATCCCTGTGTGCTGTCTCAGCAGTGTGCGAGATGACTTGAGACCTGTTGGAGTAAAAGATGGTGCCAAAACATGAATGGTTACACTACTGTTACTCTAGGAGAGGCCTCAATGCCATAAGTGAGCAATGGGACAGTGAATCAGGGAGCATTTCAGAAATACCTGTCTGCTGGGGTAGACCTAGGAACACAGGACTGCAGCAAAATGCCCAGAGGAGAGACACAGAAGTAGTTTGAGCGCAGCTTTGGAAAGTCAGAACTGCTCTGTGCTTACCCCACCTTAGCAAGGGCCAGAGCTATTTCTTCAAGGACTTCCCTGAAGAAACGTAAGCAAAGCCATATTCACGTTAAAGAGAGATAATGCCATTTATCTACGTGGTTGGTCTATTGCCACAATAAGCAGATAAGGTTTGCAAGGCACACGTGAAGCTCCAGTAAGCACTAATTAAACATTTTTCTCTGTCATCCAGTTTCCCATAGACGACAATAAAGTTCCTACGCTACCTGTTTTAGTAGCTAATTAAAGCTATGAGTTGCCTCTACCTGGCAGCTTAGACATATTTATTCGCTAGCACAGGGAGAGCTAACCCTGGATATGTTACAGCAAACAAAACCTTTTTGCAAAGCTCTTCATCTCCGGGAGGCGGGGAGGGAGCGCGATGTTCCGGCCGGTGCGGACGCTCACGGAGGTTCCCGGGGGAACTCACCTGTCCCGCGGGAACCCTCCCGCTGGGGCCGGGGGTGTCCCGTGCCCCGGGGCCCCTCCCCGGCCCCAAAGTTTGGCCAGGAAAGTTTGAGTGTAGGCGCGGAAGCGCCTCCCGGGAGCGGCGGGAGTGGCGGGAGCGGGGCCAGGTGAGGCGCTGCCGCCGGCAGCACCTGGGCCGAGCG
>VXBR01011469.1:358411-453666 GCA_013400215.1 Cisticola juncidis
TAAAATGGCATTGAAAATAAGCATTTTTTAATTGCTACACTTCATTAAGAAATTTCTTCAGTCACATGAAAAGATGCCCCCAGCTACCTAATTGTATTGTATCAGCTTCATTTGCAAAAGCAAGTGTTGCAAAAGCATTCTGCATGTCCAATTTAGAAATTATTCTCTATGATGATTTGTTGTAGGTTTTGTACGTTACAATTTGTGTTGTAAAACAATTTTTGGAGAATAACTGCTGTGTTTTATAGACAAGAGTGGTCTTCTAAGCAGCAGTGCTCATGGAATCATTCTTTCTCTTTCTTTTTTATTGTTGTTTGTTTGAAACCAGGCTTCCAGGACTTTTTAATGTATAGTTTCAGAGTCATAATGTAACTTCAGGTAAATCTGTGTTAGCATTGGCTGAGGCTTACACTTCTAAATTGTGTTTCTGTTGTTTCCCATTTATAATATTTTGGGTTGCACCCCACCTTGATCTAGATTCCCATGTGGAGGAAACTAAACCAGGTTATTTACCTCAACCCCTACTAAAAACTTAGTTAATGAGATGAGTCTAGAGCCAGTCTGAAGTAACCTTCCACAAAATGTGTAAGGGGTTCATGTCAGTAAGGTCCTCCATGGTTTTGCTCTGCAGGTCCACTTCTATGTGGGTATATCCTAGATTTTATTTGTATAATTATATTGGGGGAGGGTTAGTGTTTTGTTTTCAAGGTTTGGGTTTAGTTGGGGGGTGGTTTTTGAGTTTTTTGGCTTGTTTGGTTTATAAGCTTGGGGGTTTTTTTTCAGTGTTGTTTTGTTTGTTTGTTTCCAACTTGTTAAGTCTTGACTTTTAGATCCTCTTGTCTCTCTCACTCAGTTTCCCTTTCCTCTGTAAAACTCTTATTTTTCTGTATGTTGATACCATTGTGAAGAACTATATCTGTAAAACCATATTAGTCTCTGGCTTTATTGATCTGTGCTGTTATTCCATATGAGCTGCTAGGCTCCAGTATGTTTTAGAGAGCAGTGCTGAGGGGCAAATACAGTACCTCATTTCTGCAATTGTTCAACAATGACCTTGAGGGTTTTTACAGGAGGTTTTTTTTCAACTAAGTGCAATGATCACAGCATTAATTTTGGCTTGTTAATTTTTCTGGGCTGTCCCAAAGTATTCACAAGCCTGTATTAACAAAACTGTTGAAAGAGGTAAGACAGGCTCCCTTTGGAAAGGTTCCCTTGTAATCAGTCGTTGACTGAAGGATGTTGGCAGAAAATGCAACCCCCAGCAGAGGGGGGTCTTTCTTGAAAATCTCTACTGTTGTCAGGAATGTTAAGGGCAGATATCTTTGCTTTCAAGTTAGTTCAGGAATGTAGATGATGACTGTAGATTATTGATTTATTTACTTGCTGACATTCTTCACATTCCTTGCATCTTTTCTAGTGCTGTAATTAACCTTTCTTTCCTTACAGTGCTCCTTGTTGCTGTTTCTCGCTGCAGTTTTTTCACTCCTTTCTTTTGTATATATCTCTCTACCATTAAAAAGAAACAGGAAAAATAAAATAAAGGTTGAATTAGGACAGACTGTTCTTTTGGCCAACCAGATGCTTTCTTTGGGGTTTTCTTTGATATATTGCAATAATCTTCTTCAGGATAGGCTTCTCTAAGCACACGTAAGTCATTTCCATGTGGAAACATTTCTCTAATAAAATGGAAGATATCAGAGAATAACAGAATGGTTAGTGAGCTTAAAGTGTGTCTACAGTTTTGAGTGCCCTTTTATCTCACTGGACTGCTGTTGTGACAGCACTTCATCAAGATCCAAAAAAAAGAATTTTGGCATTCTCTACAGTAGCAGTAGGTCATGCATGTTGGCAAGAGCATGGCAGAAACTAATTCTTTGTTGTCTGCTTTTGCTTCTTCTTCCAAATTAACATTTAGCAAGCTATTCTTTTTTTTATTTCAAACACCTGTATCTCCCCTAAACCTTCTGTGGTACGATCCTCTAATGTTCCCCTCCTGTATGCTGCTTTAGAGTTGATATGAAATAGAACATATTTGCATATTCACAATATACATTTGTTTAGTTATGGGCATTTTGCAAATTTTTTTTCCTCTTCTGCTCTGTTTTTCATATTGCTGTGTGTTGTGCACTGTGGCTTTTTTGGGCATGAGCTGTATCTGGAGAATCCTAAACTGACAAGTATCTTTGCAAGGATTTTATGTGTTCCTTTAATCCTCTCACTAGCTGCACAGCTGTAAGACAGCAAGTTTTAATCTGCAAGTGGCTGAGCATGTGAGGTGAAGTTGTGTTAGGAAATGGAAAGTGCTCCTCGTGCTCCTCAGTTGTTGTGCCACGAGCCTGTAGAGACAAGTGTTTGTTGTAGGCAGAACTATTTTTATCTTCCACGGTGCCCTGCTCAAGACCTACAGCATTCATGTTTGCATTTGTGTGCTGAAGGGATGGAAAGTTGCATATGTTTGAGTTCAGGAAAGTATCTGTTTTGCACCTGCGAAATGCTTCCCCCTACCACCCCATTCTTCCAAATATCTGGAGCCTTTATAAATCACAATCTCTGGAAGAGAGTGAATTTTGCTCTATTGTGGTCTGTAATGTTCATGCTTATTTCTCAGGCTCTCCTAACTGTGGTGTGAATTATTCCCAGTGTAGATGTAGATTTACATCTGTGGATGTAGATTTTTTGGGGGGAACTGGAAAATTATACTGTAGCTTTCAATTCCCTTATCAGTGTTTGCCCTACTGTTTTGAAGTTGGATTGTTTTCTTTCACACTTGCCATTCTTATTGCCACTTTTTCCAGCTATTCATAATTTTTCACACAAGATCTAATGGCAGTTTTTATTCATAGTTTGCTTTCTGTTGGTTTTGTGTCTCTTAATTCTACTTCCTGTTCACATCACTGAGATCTCAACTGTGATATGATTCCCCTGTTTGTCTTATTTTGCTCTAGACTGATCTTATCCAAGCACGTTTTTCTCTGATTTATTTTTACAAATTTCCATCATTACTCAAATGTATCCAGCCCAGGAACACCTCTAATTTTTCATCCTGTCCATCTACTCCAGATGCACCTGCAGGCTCAGCAGCTGGATGCACTTCTAAGCAGAGCCATGTCTTCTGCTCCCTCCTACTGTGTTTGGACTCTTCAGAATATTTCTGGTGGTGTTTTATCATCCGTATACCTTAAAAAATGGAAAATATTTCATTTAAAGATGTCTAAGAAACAGCTGCTAGCTACGTGGTGGTCCTCTCTGATGGCTTTTCAGAGACATTAGCAGACTGAGAGAACAGGGGAGTTTCTTGGTTTGGCTCTGAGCATGGAGTGTATCAAGACAGGATGATATATCTTTACTTCTGTTGGGTAGCTTCAGTTCACCTCAGTAGGGTAATTGGGAACAGACTTGTCAAAAGTCCAATGTGTGCGTCAATATAGATTACATCTGGAGGAAACTTTAATTGACAACAATGATAGTGTGGTATATATGGAGCACTTCATGTTCTCCATGCATAAATATATTCATTGTATATAAATTCAGATAAGTGAATGAAGCTTGATGTGAATTCCCCTGGATCCTACAGCGTTACTTGACTGTTCTCCATACAGTCTTGCTTTATGTAGCGCAAGCATCAAATATTGTGGCACTGATTAAGAAGCAATCATTATTTATAATATGTTTAGAAATTTCCAGTGCTTTTAATCTTATTCAGGTGAAGCAAACTGCTATGTCTTCCAGGGCTAATGTTGAATTCTGTGCCATGAATCACCTGAATTAGGGGGTTGTGAGGTACAAAGGACACTTACAACTTAATCCTGAAATATTAGAGAAATTAATCAGAGTTTTAAGATAGGGATTCTAATTTTCTACTTTAAAACTCTTCATTTTTAAGGTCACTGATGTGATTTAGTGACTGATTACTACAAAATAATCTGAGAATATCTTTGAGATCAGAACTGTGTGCTGGGTTTCTTGTTTGGGTTTCTTCATGTGTTTTTTTTCCCTTCTCTCAAAGTTTGTGTGATATCTATCTATCTATCTATCTATTTATCTATCTATCTATTTATCTATCTATCTATCTATCTATCTATCTATCTATCTATCTATATATCATCTATATCATCTATGTATCTATATAGATGATATATCTATATATCTATATATAGATATATAGATATGTAGGGGGTTTTGTTTGGTTGGGTTTTTTTGTTTGGTTGTTTGTGTTTGTTTTTTGGTTTTTTTGTTTTTTTTTTTGTGAAGTGTGTCTAGTAAATCCACGATTATGAAGGACTACTTTTGAATAGTGTTGTCTTTCCACTAATTAAGGGGCTGCACTGCCCTCCCATAGATTTCTGGTTCCCAAGGGTGAAAAAGTCTGCATCTCCTCTTTCCCAGCACTTTTGTACCTCACCTTAAGGATACCAAGATTTTCCCATGTGCTTTATCTTCAGTTAGAGTCTCAGTTCTGTAGCATCAGTGGTTGCCCAGGCATTCTACTGTAGTCCATGTGCTTTCCTGCAATTCTGTGCATCTACCTCCTGAGGAGCTTCACAGGCCACAGGTCTTCCTTTTGTAGAGAAACAAAATTAAAAATCAGATAAAAATTACATTAAAAAAAAAAAAAAGAATTGGAATTCCATGAGCTTTCATGCAATTCTTTGCATGAGCTTTCACAATTTAGTCTGCTACTGCTGTAGCCACCCAGGTTATATCCATTATACACATTCCTTTGCATAAACAGGTGGGCTTTTTTCCCCACCTTGCCAGATTTGGTAGACCCCCCCCCCATGAGGTCTTTTGGGTCCTTTAGCAATCTGGTGAGATATTTTGAGTCCATGGAGTGCCTTTCTTCCTTATCTTGACACTCTAAATAGCAATTGAATGTGTGTGTACAGACAATAATTTTTACTCTGTTGTTGTTGTGGGTTGATTTTTATTTAAACTTTGTCTAAGTGAAGAAACATTGATGTGGCTTGAAGAAATGGTCATATGTGATGAATTGCAAAGGCAACTGTTTCACAGAAGTCATAGTTTTTCTAGATAATCATCAGAAAATACATTAAAGTAATATATTTCTAGAAAACAGGTTTGTAGATAAAGGTGAAGAGAACACTGCTCAATAGTGGTTATAAATTATGAATAATTTAATTCTTCTAATAAAATTGAAGTATTTCTGCTGTCAAAGACCTGGGCAATTCTGCTGGAGAATATCACTGGTTGCCACTGGAGTGGCAAACAAATCTTCAGCTTTACAATGCTCAGTCACTAATGAGGCTGTTCTAATGAGTCTGGGTGTACTTAGTTTTTTACCCTTCTTGTTGGAACATGCTGTGTTTCTGTTTCTTTATTTGGCTTTTGGGGGTGCTGTTGTTTGTTTTGGTTTGGTTTGTTTTCTTTTGTTTTGTTTTGTTTTTTAATCTGCCCCATTACTGGACTGAAGCACAAAAGAAAGAAGATTCAATAGGATCAGTAAATGGTGCTTGGTGAACAATTACACAGATATTGAAATCCCAGAAATGCTACAAAACTTCATTAGGTAAATTTCTCCATATAACATAGAATGGGTTTCATTTCCCCCACCCAGCTTTCAGTAGATGGAAGCTGTAGCAAGAGAACTGTTGCCTTTGCAGGAAAAAAGCTATTAAGAAACAGGTAGAAATTGATATTTTCTTAAACCATAATGGTATAAAAACACAAGTAAAGGTTGAATATTAGAGAATATGCTTTTCTGAGCTACTGATTGTAGAGTCTTAATCTGTCTTCTGCAGTTGCAAATGCCAGAAGCTTTAAGGAAAAAAAAAAAGTTAAAGTTTCATGTTTTATAACACTTAAGGCTGTTCTGAGGATATTCTTCCCAGGTCTGGCTGTTTAGCAGCCATTTCATTCATTTTTTTTCATTCATTCATTCCTTTTCATCTTGCATTTCATTCATTTTACTTTTATCATTCCTATAGCTAGATCACATTTAATTTTATAAATCCTTCTGGTTTAGAAGAAATTCCAGCTTCCACATTCTGGTGGTATAAAACAAACTAATGGGATGAGATTTTGTGGCTCCTCTTAGCTATATATTCAATTTCATGTTTGAGTGGAAGCTGATGACATTTCATGTATTTGTACAAGCTTTTAACAACCTTGTTCATACCTAGACGACTGAGATCTACATCCAGAAGGGTGTAGCACATACCTTCATTATACTGAGGACACCTGAATATAATCTTTCTCGCCTGTTTTCAAACAGAACTTTCAGAAGAGGATTCTGTAACTTCCTTGTATCTATGGGCCTGTAACTGAATTCACTTCAAAATTTAAATTGTAGTTACCCCTGGAGGTCTTTTTGGCTTGATATTGAAACACTTATGAATTGGGGTATTCACCTTCCTGGAAAGGCTGAGTAACAGTAACACTGTTTTCAAAGTGCTCTTTTGAATTAGATACAAAATATGTAATGGGTTCTCTTCATGCTGTTTTCCAGTTAGTTAGACCCTCAGAGCAGAATATCTGGCTGGCGTTTGGAAATGTGATTTTACAGAGTCCTTATCAGTCATTTTTTCTGTCAAGTAGCTATGCTTTTTCTTTTTTTAACATGATATATGAGTTTTGTTTTGTTAAATTTTCTGACAGATGTCCTGTCATTGAGTGAAGTGGTTAGTTTTCAGCTATTGTCCACGATTGTTGTTCCTTTTAATAACATTCAGTTCATGGCACCTCTTCAGTTCCAAAAAGTTCTTTCCTTAAAAGCTTGTCATCCAGGCAGTACAGCCCTGCAGTCCTGTCTCTTCTGGGCATGGACTGCATGATGCACCACCATTTAACACAAACATATAGTCTTACAAAGCAAGAAGGGTGCAGAGGTATTTTTCACCTGGTAAATATCATTTAGATGTAACAGTAGAAAGAAATTGAGATCACAGAATCATCCAGGTTTGGAAAGACCTATAAGATCAAGTTTGACCTTTGACTAATAACCACACTGTCAGCTAAACCATAGCATTAAATGCTGTGTCCAGTCTTTCTTGACCTCCAAGATTATGACTTCACCACCTCCCTGGGCAGTCAGTTCTAATTCTAAAATACCTTTCCATGGAGAAATTCTTCCTGATGTCCAACCTGAATGCCCTTTGTATAACTTGTGGCCATGTCCTCTAATTCTGTCACTGGTTGCCTGGGAGGAGAGATCAGTGCCACCTGCTACAGCCTCCTTTCAGGGAGTTACAGAGAGTGATAAGGTCTTCCCTGAGCCTCCTTTTCTCCAGGATAATCAAACCCAGCTCCCTCAGCTGCTCCTCATATGACTTACTATCTAGGAATGATGATGGAAAGATGGATGTTTTTCTTTTCCTGGCTTCTTCAATTTTCTTTACATGCACTGCACATTTCAGAGGAGCAAGTGGTTGCTGCTGGAGTATATTTAAGGCTGCTTACCTCTGTGTCTGATGTTGAACTGCTTTGATATGTCACTTGATTGCAAACAGTCCTATTAAAACATGTGATGTGGTCTCTGCAAAATTCCAAGGAAAAGCTTTGGTTTCTCACTGGAATTAAATTAGAAATTATGATGTTTGTTTTAAGGGTGTGTATATACATATAGGTATGCATATATATACATTTACTTAAAGGATCCCCTTTATTTTCCTTCTTTTTGTGGGAGTAGAGATGGCTGGTAGGAGAAATATTTTAGATGAAAACCTATCTTCTAACCACAGTCAGCTACTAGGATGTATGGAGATGAGTTGATATGGAAGGTTTTTGTGGTGTTTTTTTGTTTGTTTGTTTTGTTTTGGGGGTTTTTAATGGGGGTTTTTTGGGTGTGTTTTTGTTGTTTTTTTGTTTTTTTTAATTCACAAGTGAAAGCCTTTTTTTCTGTCTTTTCCATTTTACTCATTTGGTCTTACTGTAAACAGGTTATTGCTATTAAATTGTGATATTTCTGGATCATCTTGCAATGTGTGAGACAAGCATTTAAAGATCAGGAAGGTGAGAGGTTTTGAATAATGGGAGCCATTTTACTGTACAAGGAGTTAACATCTGACAGGTGATGTGCATGATTTAGCTAGAAAAAAAAACATGATTTGTGTGAAGGAGCAAAATGTTCAAGGAAGAAGAGAAGTGCTGTTAACTTTTTTTTTTTGTGAGAATGTGAAAAAAATTGACTGTATTTTTAATTCTTTTTTTATTTTTAGCGGTAATCATTATTTCACAGCAGCATGAATATTGGCTATGTTTTCGAGTCCCTACTTCTTCAGTCAAGTGTCTTACTTTTTGCATTTTTTAATTTATATCAATAGGATATTCAAAGAAAAAAAATGTTTCTACATTCTGCAGTATTCCTGTTCAAGACATTTCCTATCTGTCAGTTTGAAACTGGGAAGATGCACGACACATCAGCAGACAGTGTTTTTCTTTGCAACTCCTTCAACCCTGAGCCTTGTGGCTATATATGTGGGAGTGAATGTTACTGTCTTCAGTCATACAGAAGTGAGAGCTAGCTGGGTTTTATCAAATGCTATGTTTAAACAAAAACAAAATCTAAAATAAACAAACAAATAAGCCGCTTCCAAAACTCCAAATTTGCTTGTTTCTATTGAAAGTCAGGGTCAATATTCAAATCAGCTTAAAGAGTCTACTTTTTGTAAAACAGTTAATATTCATTACTCAAGAAAACTGAAAAAGATGCTGTATTTTAAGCATTGCCCTGTACATAGATGAAACCATTCCCAGGAGTGTATGAGCCTCACTTGATGTAAAGTGATGGGGAATAGAATATCCATATCACACATATCCATTGGCTTTGGATTTTGTTTGGTTTGATCTTGATTTAGTGAAGATGTGCAGCCGCAGCATCCTGTACTGCCTGGAAAGCCATACTTGGCAGCAAGTGCAACCTAGAAAATATTATTGCCTACAGTGATCCTTTAGGAACTCTCACTCCCCCCAGTTCCACTCACATCACCAAAAATGATTGTTTCCTTATCACTTGAGAGCATCTTCATGGTAACAACATCCAAAACTATCACTGACCTCTATTAAACCTCTGTGAAGCCTGTGTGCCTGAAGTACAATTTGTCCCTCACAGCTTTGTTGTTTCAAATGATTTTGTTTATATTGATCACTCAGCTTTCTACCCCACAATCCTGCTGGGAATTCACAGCACATAGCTCTAACAAAATCAGGCTGAGTAGGCACATATTTTGTCTCTTGGCACCATCTACAAAGGAAAGTTATATGAGTTATCAAAATATTTGGGGAACGAAAGCCATATTTCTTCTTTTTTTTTTTTTTTTTTTTCCTGGAGAATGGTAATAATAATTCTCCTGTTTACAGTTCCATAATGTTCTAATTAAAACAAACAAACAAACAAGACTTGGTCAGTGTTATACTTTTCCAAATGAGCAATGATTCCTTTTTTGGTTGGTTGAGTTGGTTGGTTGGTTGGTTGATTGATTTGTTGGGGTTTGTTTTGTTGTTGTTCAGGGATGCTGGGGCACAGAAGGTCCTGGAATGGCAGGGGTGGAATACAGTGTTGAGTCAATGGTTGAAAGGAGTTCAGTTCCCATGGACAAAAACTCCTATAAGCCAAACAGACAATGAAGGAGGAAGGAGGCGAGGAGCTCCTAAGGAAGTAAATGGCTTTGGAAAATTGACTTTCTTAAGTAACAGTGATAGTGAGGCAAAACTAGTCTCTTAGCAAAGAAATTCTCTGCCCTAGAACATAACAGATGATGGCCTAATAGCCACAAATTTTGACATGTGCATCAGGGAATGTATTCTGCCTGTCAAAGACACTGGGTAACATTCAGGAAAGTAACTGAAGGTCAGCAGCCTAAGGGTAAGAATAGTCACAACCAATATTAAATTTCACTGTGGGCAAGTGCCAGGTGAAAGACGAGGTGTTAAATGATTTTATATTTAATGTGATTGGAATGGAGCAGGTCATTTCAGTACTAATTACAGTCCAACAACAGAAGAGCTTGCCCAGCTTTGTGCAAGGGCATGGAGGAAGAAGCTGTTAAAGGTCTGCAGTACTTTCTATGAAAGATGTGTTATAATCTAGGCCTAATACAAGCATGCACTTAGGATCAGCTCAAGTGAACCTGGGGTTGTTTAGAGTCGTGTTGTTGGGCCCTAGATGTGGCCATATTGCGTCTCAGTAAATTGTATGCAAGAGAAGTGAGGGTTTGGAGGTGTTGGGTTTTGATTATGGTCAGCTAGGGAGATGTGGTTCATGAGTTCTGCTAGCTGGAGCTGGAAACATTCCATTGTGTTAAACAGGAAAATATCAGTGCCCGATGCTTTGCCATTCATCCACAAAATAGCTCTGTTAAGAAAAGAAAATATGTCTAACAGGAAATAATAAGTATAGTAAATGTTGTTTGCCAAGACAGTTTTGATTATAGTTTATATTCTTGCTTATTTTTTTTAAAAGATCTTCTTCCTGGGAGGAGTGGAAAACAGTTGCTCTGGAATTGCTGCCATACCCCCATAATGTTTCTGTTGTTTGCAGGTGTATGCCATGTTACTTTGTCTTTGGCCTTACAACAAAGACACAGAAGAAGAAGCTTTAGTTAGCAAAAGCTTAATAGAACTGGATAATTAAAATTTCACTTTCTGGTCCACTTGTCTGTGCAAAATCTTTTTTTTTTTATTCCTAGAAGAACACTTAGTGCCCAAATAATGCAGTGGAATCTGTTGCAATAATGTAAGTGCATTAAAAATAAAATATACTACAGTATATTTCACACTACACTTTTTGAATGAATTCTGACAATACAAATTAGGAAAATAAATAGATGCATTAATTTCATTTTTGTTTTTTTTTTGTTTCTGTCTCTTTCTTGCTCTCATTAAAGAGTCATTAATGCAGAGTATGCCTTGTCCACTACTGAGGACTAACGGGCTACCATCTGTTGACAAAGGTCACACTGTTTGAATTGTGTATAAAATGCAGCCTGTTACTTTAAACATTATGCATATAATTCATTAAATTTCATGGCTTTAATATGATTCTGTACTTGCAGTCAAGAATTATGGAGCACTTTCCAGAAAGTACTTCTGTTCTTGATGTTGGGCCAAAAAATCAAGACTATTCAAGCCAAGTAGCTCTATAGGACAGTTGTTAATAGAGGTGACAGATATTTGTTTTCCCTAGAAACTGAAATTCCTGTCAGAGTAAAAGATTCTCAAGGTCTCTGACTTTTTCTGCCTACCAGCAGTCCTCAAAGAGGTCATCAAATATGTAAAATCCTGACACTGGTGAAGAACCAAATCTGTCATGTTCTGTGATGGGAGAGAATGAAGCAGCTCAGGCAGGCTAATAGAGGGATGGGAATTTACTTGCATGTGTTTTTATAAATTTTACTCTTTTGCTGTGGGAACTGCTGAATTATTAATACAATAATAAAGTCCATTTGATATGAATAGACTCCTAATCACTAAAAAAATTACTTATAGGATCAGAATAATTAGAGTGAGAGTTGGCTGATTGGCCCTGATTAAATTATATCCAATGAAGCAACAAAAAAATACACTGATTTTTTTTCCCAATAATTATTTGAAGAGTTTTCTTTTTCCTCTGTGCAATTTTATGTTAAGGGTTTGCTACTGCAGTCTGATGGCAGGTAGTAGACAATGAAAAACATCTCAAAACCCTCTGCTGTCTTTGCTCCTAGATTTCAAATTACTTTGATGGGATGGGGACCAGCATAAGTATATGTGAAATGTAAGAAATAATACGGACTATGGGGATTTTTCTTATAATTTGCTTTATCCTCTTACAGATGGCAAAATGAATTTCACCCTACTTTTTTTCTGTTGCAGTCTTTCCACTTCAGTGTGCCTGTTTTGAAGACAAACAGGCGGGTGAGACTGGGTTTACGTAGGCTGAGGTAGTTGCAGTGAGGTATAAATACTTCATGATTTATTTAACCTGTGAGCAGAATTTTCTTTCTGGTAGAATTAATCTGCAAACAGCTGAGGTGTGCTACCACTTAAGTTATGATTGATCATGCAATATAACAAAACTCTATTGGCATCAGGTTTAGGACTGATGTACATATATATATAATGCAGATAAAGCTGCCAGATGCTATGACTGACAGGTGAGTTCAAGGTATTCTTGGCAAGAAGACTCAGCCTTGACTCCCCAGCTAATAAAGTGTGCATATTGGACAGCTTGTATTAATATTCTGTAAATAAAATACAGCTGAATGACAGCTGGGAAGCAGTTTAAGCAAAGTCTAGTCTGGGGTGACCAATGCAGTTACAAATTAATGACTGACTTTCTGGAAAGTTAGAAGTTAATCTTGGTATTTTAAGTGAGCTAAACCATGTGGACTAGTATCCACTTAAGGCGATCAGATTAATTACTTGGGGGAGGTCAGATGTTTATTTGCAAAACCTTTCTGTCCTTTCAGCTTTCATTTGGGGCTAAGGACCAGGTACTTCATCTGAGTCAGAGGGCTGCCAGAATGTCTACCTTTAGAGCTGGTAGCACAAGATCCTTTTGGTTTTGTCTGTCCATAAGGGCCAAAGACCACAGAAAGGATCAAAAACATGCATTCTTTCTTTTCAATGTGTTTCTTGCAGCTGACACATTCACTTACAAATGTGCTTTGTTACTGTTTATCCCCTGAGGTAAACCACAGAAAAACAAGAGCAATTTAAAAAAAAAAAAAAAGGATAGAGAAAAGCAAATTGTTTCTGGATCCTTGATGATAGGAAAGGAGGGTAGGCCATAGATGTTTAATTATGATCTCTGTCATGACTTCTGTTACAAGAAATGTGCTAAACTTACTTTATATTTTTATATATTTGTTGTACATGTTTATGTTTTTCATGATTGTTTTACTTTTCTCAGACTACTGCTTGGCAGTTGCTATCACTAAAATATTTTTGTCCTTTAACTATGTTGTTTTTCACATATCATAAAATCATTCTCTGGTGACACCATCTGAAGAAGGCTGTCATCACACAATCAGCCATTCATTATTAATATCCTGGCCACAACTGTATTTTGCCTTGAAAAAACTTCTGACATTTCAGGTTTTTCCTGAACTCTGGTTCCCACTGATCATTTTTTCTTGCCCTCCAAATACATGGAAGCAGCTAAGGTGGCTGCAGTGTGTAGGAGTTTTAAATGGGTGGATTTGTAGGAACAGTGTCTCCTTTTATGGTGCAATTTAAAAATTTCTTGCTCATGTTAAGATGACGCTTTGCCAGATAGATCTGTGCTTCAGACAATCAATGGAATTAATGAGGATTTTGTGTGTGTGTGAGGAACACTGATGTTTGACCAGCTGGAAATTACCAACTGTCTGTTGCTTTTTTTTTTCTAAATATTCTCTTTTTTGGCCTTTGATGCATTCCTCTGATCTGATATTGCACTTGCACAACAGTGTTTGTGGCATAGAGGTAATGTTTCAGGCAGTTCTATTGCTATGGACAGTCACATTTTGTTTTTCAATAAATAGCCATAAAACTGAGCAAATAATTATGTTTACATTTGATGCAATGCCAAATACTGTATTATCAAAAATGTTCACTTGAAACTGCACCTATCCAGGAGTGTTTTCCAGTTACTAATAAAACAAAATATTTGTTGTTGGGGAGCGTGGCCTAATCTTATGTCTAAACACCCAAAGTAACAGTAAACATTTGTATGTGGAGGCCTTGTGATGGTGTAGTGTTGTGAGCTGGGGAATGAGGAATGGTGGAAAGGAGGGAGGGAAGGCAGAGCCTGAAGCGGAGCTACAATAGTTTTGGTGGTGTGACATTCAAGAAGTTGAGTCCAAGGAAAAAGCCCAAATCACACTTCTCTGAGTTTTCTTTTCTGAATAGGAGGACAGTGTAATGAAGTGGATCACAAATACTTTTTTGAATGAGGAGTGCTTATAGGATCTAATGACTTAGTCTTAGACTGCCTTGAATACCAGTGAGCAGAGGCATTCAGACTGGTAGAGACCTGAAAGTTTGAAGTTTCCAAGAGAAATGCTACTTGAGCCAAGCAAGTATGGTGGCAAGATGATCACCCTCTGTCACGTAGGACCTATCAGGTCACTTTTACCTCCAGGTAGCTCAAGCAGAGGCTTAGGAATCCCATTTTCTGTCGCAGACAAAAAGAAACAATAAATCAGATCAGGTTCAAAGGTGTCTCCAGCTTCATATATTGTCTCTGCAAACAGTGCTTGGAGCAGACTATAAACTAGAGAAGTTTATAATAGTAGTTCAGAGAATTTTCTTTGCCTTTTGTGTTTTATAATTTAGAGGTCTTCTAGACTGGAGGTGTGCTTAGTAGCCCTGAATTATTCCTTCTTCTATCAGTTTGTACAGTGTTGTCTTAACTGATGCCTTTCCTCTGAGATTCCTCTGATGAGAAATCCACTTGAATACTGGATACTACTGGTAGCATTTTCCCATTATGTTCTTTAGTTCTACGGAAATATTCTCCAGAAAGTGTTACCACTGGATCACTAAAAACATTTTTTTCCTGTCCCTGTAAGAATGTTATTTACTGATCATAAAATTAAAAAGTGACTAATGGGTGAATGGCGCAGCAGAATATCCCGGTTACATTTTTATATTTTGGGTACTTTAGTATGTTTTGCTTTATCAGAAACCAATCAGGAATGATTGATAGTATCACTTCAGCTTTGTACCTATCAAAGTGTTGATAGTAAGCTGAAGAATGTTGATTTTCAATTATTTTTTTTTTTGTAAAAAGCAAGGAGATATCTATTTAACTCATGTACTCATGACTGTTCTGGGAGTGACTTTGCACACGTGTAAATAAACTGTCTTTAAAGAAGAGAAATTTTGATAAGAGCAGACCAGAGATCTGATAGATGTTTAGGCGGGGAGAGGTACTGAGGGGAGTTTAGGTATTAAGGACTTTCTTCATAAGATAAAGTTTAGCATTGTTTTTTTAAATAACAAGTGAACTCACTTCTCTGCCAGTCAGGTCAACATGACTGAAATTATTAGTTTTTCATTAGATGTATATTTTCTCCATACATTTGACAAAACATGCATCTCTTCATTGCCTAAGGTTGAGAGGGAGAGAAACAAGTGAGGATTTCTGCATTTCTTGTATAAAGCATCAAGTGCTCCAAATGTCACATTTACTTAATGTTACTTGTGCAGAGATTAGAAATGGAGCTGACAGTCTGAGTTGGGCAAAACGTTTGCTGGGTAAGGATAGCAAATGGAATTGTGTGATAGCTTGGGGTTTTTATCACTATCTAGAATGAAATTTTAGCGTATCAATCAGCTGCAACACCTTTGGGAGCAGAACAACGATTAAGCAGTGTTTGTGAAGCCATTGCCCCTGCCCTGTGGATTGCTTAGAGGAGCTAACCTGCTGCCATTCCCTCTCACAAGAGCTGTCTGTCATTAGCAGGTATAGGTGTACCAGTTCACTCCTGCAGCTCAGAGAAACTGAGCAGCTGACAGCAGCTGAGGGTGTTCTACCCGTGAAAACGCTGCCCAAACTTCAGCAGACAAAAATTCAATTTTCTTGTCTTAGTCGACAATTAATGGGGAAAGTGGCTGTGCTGTCAAGTGCTGACTGTTGAATGATTTTTCTCAGCTGAGACCGATGCATGAATGGAAAAATAACTTTACTAATTTCAAGCAATTTAGCTCTAACGACTTTTTAAAAGCCCCACAAGCTAGGTGGTCCAAAGAAAGGCTCTAGGAGAAGTTATGTAAACACTAAATAGATGCAATTACCTGCATTTTCTTTCATAAAAGAAAAATCACTTATTTTCCTGGCAAGAGTTTATTGTTGAAAAAAAAAGAAAAGTGAAATAGTAAAGTCATTTTAAATAATTTTAAGGATATGTGGGATTTTTTTATCCCAGAAGAATAATGATTAAATACCTTAAAGTTGAGTTAACTTGAAAACCTTCAGAATGATTTTCAAAGGGAAGTATAATTTTATCAAAGTAGAAACTAAATACAAATAACAAATAAGGCTATTTCTTGTTATTTCAAAGAAAAAAAAAATAAAAATTTAAAAATATTTTATTTCATATCTGACTTTGCTTTTTAAGGAAATTTTTATTTCAAAGAAGTATATGATGTAGAGCTTAAGTACAGTGTCCTGTTTAGATTGGATAAAAAATAGAATGTCAGACTTTTCTTCAGAAGAGTAATAGAGGTTTTTACTAGCTGTAACAAAGACTCCTTTAACTCATGCTGATATATTGGAGATGCATTATAGATTACTGAGAAGGCAAATGATAATGTATCACTTAATTTATTTGACAAATGTGCTTTCTTTAATTAGCTACAGTACTTCATAGACTATTAGCAAATATTTTGCAGTCCGTCTTTTAAAGAATGATTGCTCATAAAGAGACCTTGCAACATCAATCAATTAATTCTTGATTTGAGATGAAATGTCCTCAGAATTTTGTGAGCAAAGTCTGTCTGTGCAATTTCTTGAAGCATGAGTTGGAGAGTTTGATGTAGAAATCAGTTTTTTCCATCCATTATTAAACCTGTGAGGATTTTATTTTAATTCTACTGAGTTATATTTTCTGATAGAAACTGTGCTGTCTTTTGAGGAACTGTTAGATAGAGATCACATTCCATTTTAATTCAATTCCTGAAAGTTAGAAAAAAGACAGCATTCTGTCACAGATTAAATAATCTCCAAAGCAGATCTAATCAAACATTTTAAAGCTTTCTAAAAGCAGTATAAGACATCTCACTCTGTTACTCCTTTCTTTTATACATTTGTTGTTTGGAGGAATCTCATTTTTGTAACGAAATATATCCTCCTTCAAGAGTAAACTTTCTAGGAGGAAGAACTTATCAAGAAATCTATTTTTGGTCACCATCCAGTTAGGAGGTGTGATAACGCATATTTCAGGCTGCTGAATCTTCTGCCAAAGTTCAGATATTTTGTTTGTTTAAAAACACAAGCGTAGCTGCTGCCTAAACACATGGCAGCTCTTTTGAGGGTGAGCCCTAGCCTGATGGTTTCCAGTGAACAGCCTGTCCTAGTGGGCACTGTTCTGAAACTGTAAAGGCTCACTGATGAATATCAAACACCATTTGAGAAGATGCAGAGCATCAAGCCTTCTCTGTGTGAGATGCAAACACAGACAGGAGGAGAAAGTGACATACATAGCACTTGCTTCTCAGGGGAACGGTGACAAGCAGTAGATGGGACTGCAGGTTCAGGCACGCTTCACACTTTTTTGCCTGACAGGAGAAATGCCAGTATGAATTTGACTCCTCTCTTGCTTAACTTGCAAAATGTCAGTCAGTAGCTGCAGTGGTTTATGGAAATGAGGGTAATGTCAGCTTACTTCAGTGTTATGCTTTTCATGCTTTAAGCAAATAAGACCACTTCCACGGCTCACTTTTAGTCTGAAAAGTTTGAGGTATTTTGGATTTGAGCAATGACTCATTGTAACATTTCCCACGGGATACAGAACGACATGGCTGCTGCCACCAAGATACTTTTGATGATTGCTTTTAGCCCTGAATTATAGAATTCCAAAGTTAGTAACTTTGGATGACCAAATAAACAGTTCTGTAGTAGATGGCACTCCTCTTTCTGCTCAGGTATGTGCTGTTACTGCTAAAGGTCCTACGGATTTTTTTATTTTTTTTTTAATGGACCTTTGCTGTATTACCTTAGCCTCAAACGTTAGTAGATTATGGTTGTGGAGTCCTTTAACTCTGAATTTAATTGCAGAAGATCAAGATCTTCCATGCCCTGTTAAACCATAGTGGTGACACATGAATAAGGGAGAAGGTTTGTGTTAGTCTAAGGGAATTTATGTAATAAATTTTTAAATTATGTATGGAGATTCATCAAAGAAGATGTAAAAAATATTTAAGTTAACCATTTGCATCTTAGGCCTAGGGATGTGAATCATAAAATATAAGAGAAAAAAGAAGACAAGATGTGTAGGAGGGAGTTGAAAGAGAAATGTTTGGGTTGTCAGGCTAATCTTCCTGACCAGTGTGGTTTGTGCGGAGTGGTTATCTTCCTTTTTGTCCTGCAAGATAACTTCAGTTCTCAGTGTTTGCTGTGGTGTACTGTGGGGCTGGACTCACACACTGGTTTAGATTAAAGCTGGGGCAGAGACCTCATAATATTTGTTGTTTGGAGCATAGGCAGACTGGAAGGAACAGGAATATTTGTCTGGATGAAGCTAAAAAATGGTGAGTACCAGTGCAGGTGTGTGACTGGTTTCAACAGCGCCCTTTTTTTTATGTTTACAATTACAAATCCTGTTTAAATATCTTTGATAATTTTCTATGAAGCCACAGTCTTTCCGCAGGTTTAAAAGAAAGTCTAGAAAGAGGCTGGCTTCCACTGCCTAAAATTAGCCTTGAGAATACCCCTTAGAGGTACAACAGTTTGTGTTCTCTCTCTATAAAATTTTTAAAGAGGGTGTGTGAAGGAAATCTAGCCAAGAATAGAAAGGGGTTTCATATTGCTAGGCTATATAAAACTGCAGAGGTCTGCCAGGTTCTTCTGTGGTTCTTGAGCTTCTTTAACCCTCTGTATGTTGTGCAATTCTGTCCTGGCATAACCCCAGACAGAAACCAAACACCACATAGCCCACTCCTCCCCAGGGCAGGATGAGGGAGAGAACCAGAGAAGCAGAGGTGGGAAAACTCGAGGGTTGAGATAAAGACAGTTTAATAACAGTCATGTATGAAACTAATAGAATATGCAGAAGAAGGCATGCACAATGTGATTGCTCACCCCTCTGCTGACCAATGCTCAGCCCCATGCAGTGGCCCCCAGCCAGCTTTCCCCTTGCTTTGTGTGTGATACCCCTTGGTATGGAATATCCCTTTGGCCTGGTGTCCTGGCTGTGTCTTCTATCAACTTCTGCCCCTGCAGCCTTCTCGCTGTCAGAGCATGAGAAGCTGAAAAGTCCTTGCCTTAGTATAAACATTTCTTAGCAACAACTGAAAACACCAGTGTTTTTACAACATCATTCTCATACTAAATCAAAAACACATCACTGTACCAGTCTCTAGGATGAAAGTTAACTCAATCCCAGCAGAAACCAAGGAAAGTTCTGGTTAACATTTTAAAATCCTTTTGAGAGGCCAGTTCAGGTGCTGATCAACAAAGTGCAGATACTGTTCTGTGAATATAGGAGAAAAATAATGGGAAAAAGACCTGCTGCATAAAATGTTGCAGCTAGAAGTTTTATAAGATCTCTGTTGCACCCTCTTTTAGCTATTACACACTGAGGAAGTCTCTTTCTGTTTCATGGAGGTGGATGGTTTTCCTTTACATGTGATATACTTACCTGGTAAACAGGAAATTCAGAGATTCATGGCATCAAACTCTTTTGCCTCTCTTTCCTGTGGGACAAGGAGTGATCTCTTATTCAAGGTCCTAGATATGGTGGAAGATAACATGCTCTGTCTGAGTTTGCCAATGATTTTTTCAGAAAATGATACAGAAAACTTAAGCCCTAGTTCCCTGTTTTCAAAGCAGAGGTGATGCTAGATCCTACTTTGAAGACTTCTGGTATTAGAATCCTATGCCAACAGAGACACAGCATTTCAGGCTTAGTGGAACCTTGTATCATGTTTGGTGTGCTTTGAGACCCTTCCTTATAAAGGCAAGAGAATATTCCTTACAGAAGGATGAAGCTCTCTTTATTCTATTTCTTCTTAGAAACTCTGAAAATCCATGTCATTATGAATTTAATCCTTGGATGGAATTTTGTCACTCCTCAAGATTTATGGTCTTGTTTCATTGCTTACAAAATTATTTTAATCCATTTGTGTTATCAAAATTGGGTAGTCAGATAAAATGATTTCTTGTAAATGACAGTGGTCACCGCATTCATGTTCAGAAGCTCTGGTTGAAAAGGTGGTGTATAAAATCTAAATTATAAAAATACTTCCTGGTTTATCCTAGTTTAAGATCTATCACTCATCTATCTGTCAGTATGAGTGTTTAGTTTACTGCATTTAGAAGCCAAGTCTCTTCACTATCTCAAATTTTCTGTGTCTGTATGTTCTTTTATATTTGTCTTAATAAAGCAAAATTTAAAAATAGAAAAACGCTCTCAACAAATATTGATCTAAAGTATTAAGTAATATTGAATAGGTAATTAAAATAATAAATTAACATCCAACTAAAAAACTTACATCTAATCAATTCAAAATGTATAGATTTTCAATAAATACTATGTCAATATCTGCAAGGCAGTTGTATATAACTCAATATTTACATATTTAAGAGCCAAAAGAAGTTGAATTAATAGTTCACTAACCATTTAAGCTAGAAATGTATGCAAAGGTTACAGTCCTGTATTTCAGCATCCATTACCACCAAAGATGTAGTGGGAGATGTTTCAGTGCTGTTTATAGTCGAGTTATTAATGCTTATCTCAGTGGTCTAACCAGGAGTTGTTTCATAACCTTGATATAGTCTTCTTTCATATCATAGATCTATATTTTATGTTTACTTCTCAGGTTTAATGTTAATATTTAAACATTTTGTATCTGGTATATTAAGACTCCTCCTGGAGTCTGAATCTTTCTGCATATAAATTTTTGCCATGTTCTATTTCCCTTTTTGTTGCTTCTCATTATCAAAAGCAAAGTAGATCCATTTTTGATGGGATTTTTTTGAGTCACACAAAGATTTATGGATTTGTTCATGTTTTCTATGTACTTGAGCTGTAAACTGCTCAATTGTATGAAAGATTGTTCTAAAGAGTGGAATAAAGACAGTGGAAAAGGCAGTGTGAGAGATGGTTATTTGTGTTAACACATCAATTTGACATGAGTACAGATACTTGTTATTATCAAGGAAATACCATCCCAAGACAAAACTGTTAAATTTTCTGTGCAATATCCAAACTACCACCCATAATTCTTTGAGTATCCTTTTTATCAGAGCTTGACAGATTCACTGTTTATTCTGTTTTCACATTTCTCTTGTAATCCCTCAGGCAGAATGTTCTTTTTTTTACAATTTTAATTCCAACAGCTATATCTAATAAGGAGAAGGAAAATATTGAGAACCAATAGGCACAAATAAATAAAGGAGAGCAAGTTAGCTTAAATGCATTAACTTCCTTCACTGTTCTTATCTGCACCCAAGAGCCTCAAACTACCTCTTTTTTGGAGGTAATGCTGTAATGATTTATTGCTGGGATGTTCTTTTGTCCCAAAAAGACTGAAAAAGCAAATGTTTACAATATAAGCTGAAGTAAAAAAGGAATCCAGTTATACCAATAATCAGAATGGGGGAAAAAGCTATGCTCTTATCATTATAAAGCATAGTTCTCTATATGTATCCTTGCGTGCTGTCCAGAGTAATGTCATCATAAAGCCCTGGTTTGTTGCACAGGACAATTAATTCTGTCATTAAATTAAAGATAATACACACACACACATACATATACACACACACAATACACACTGCTGTTTTTTGCACTCTTTCTTGCCCCTTTGACCTGGATATGCAGTAGGATCTCGGGGTGCTGTGAAGGGAGGATCTTTTTGGTAGTAGGTGAGAGATGGAAAACTTTATTCCAGATTTTGGCTTTTCTTTCCATATTAGCTTGGATTTAGAACAAACTCTTTCTGGTTTATTTTCTCTGCTCTGGTGCATCCATGACTTAAAACCACTCAGTGATTTGTTTTATTTTTACTATTTTTGTATACAAGTGCTTATAGTTCATTATCTTGTCACGCTTACTGAAGGAAAGTGCTTATTCCTTATCAAGCATTAGACAGCTTCAGCCATGTTTTTAAGGTTTTATTTAAAAAAATAGAATTTTTGACTTATTGCAAGTGATGTAAGAGTTAGAGGCTGGCAGGCAGAACTATGCTTTGTTCCTTTTGGCTCGTAATTGCAGGGTTTGTTCTCCCACACCCTTGTTTTATGTATGGAGCCTGCAGAAATGAATATAAGACATTAAAAGATTTAACTTCTGGTAGTTTAATGGTTGGCTGCCTGACATGAAAACAGTACACTTTGCTCATAGGTGCTATGGAAATAATGAAGTGTAAAGTATTTTTGTGACTCCTTATAAAACCAAAGAGCAGAAAATGGAGATGGAGTTATCTGCAGATGCTTTGTTATATTGTACTGCCTTGTCCGTGTGTTACTGAGCTTCTCTGCTCTCTTCATTGGAGCATAAATGTGAGGGTATGTAGAAACAAAGCAGTTAGTCTTTATTCTTACTCTTTTTGTGTG
Organism: Cisticola juncidis; assembly: GCA_013400215.1. Classification (NCBI taxonomy): domain Eukaryota; kingdom Metazoa; phylum Chordata; class Aves; order Passeriformes; family Cisticolidae; genus Cisticola; species Cisticola juncidis. Next base: position 380,607 of record VXBR01011469.1, read on the forward strand.
TCCAAACATAAATAATTTCTCCATTTAATACTATGGCATCTTGAAAATTTGTAATTTGAGTAAAACTTAGTAGTAGTGATTTAGGCTTTCCAATATACTTGAGATCTAAATCATCCTAAAAATCACACCCATGTTTAAAAGAAACCTAGAAGCAAAAGACAATGAAGTTCATGCTCGCCTGTGCATGGACATAAGGTTTTTAGGTTGCTAAATTCCTAACTGGATGTTGAAACCTCAGAATACAAGTCTTCTCCTTTTTTCCTTCAGAAGATGGCAGCACAGCCCTTTCCCTCTTTGGGGAACAGCTCAGCCATAGTATAAAAAGTGAATTTCTTAATGTTCTGTTAGTTGTTCTTCTTGTTTTATTGTTCTTCCCCTGCATACTTGTAAGAATGTCTTCAACAGTCTGCAGGAGACTGTGTTGGAAAGTTTGCTCTCAATTTATATATACCATTTTTAGAGTTGTATTTTTGCAGTACTTTATTTTTCAGAGTCATTTTTTTTCTAAAATTTCTGTGGTTTTTGCTATAGCAGCAATGGAAAACTCTCAGCTGGAAAATTCTGTAGAACACTACAGAAGTTTGTTGATAACACCTATTTACAACTGACATATTTGGTTTTCAGCAGAGTTTCAAACATTACCTGAAAGCAGGTATCAACAAAATAGAGGTTGGTTCTTGAAATTTGCTTTAAAAAGTACTTTAATCAGACTGAGTCCTATTTTTTATTTTCTTTTCACTTATTTGGTGCACAGATTGGTAGATGCTATTATGGAAAAATTCCTAGAAAAACTGAAAATCTTTGCTCTTTATGCATTTTTGTTACTGTTAATGAATTATAGAAATGCCACAGACGAATACTGAAAAAAAAATGGTTCTGAATCTGAAAATGTATGAGAAGGAAATCATTGGGAGAAAAAAAGTTTCAGCTATGACTAATTAAGTTAGTCATCAGTGCTACTTTAATAAACATTTTGGAGATGTATAGTCCATGCTGTGACCTTCATGTTTTGCAGTTAACAATAATTGAAACTACAGTGTGTTTCAAAGCGTGTCTTAAAACTTGTAAACTTGTAGAGAACTGCAGAGATAAAAATCTTTTTTTCATTTATTTTACCCTGTGGAAGAGTTCTGCTACAGCCCTCTGCCTGTTAATAACAAACACTTAAGTGTTGGAATATAAAAATCAGCTCAGGCTGCAATTATTCTGGTAGGAACAGTTGTACATGGCCATCAGAACTCAAATGCCATATCTTGAGGCCAGATCTCTTGAGCCAGTGGAACAGAGGGTTTTTGGATGGGAAATACAGAGGGGTGCTGCCGGGTGGAACCAGAGTGGAATTCAGACGGAAGGAGTTTTCCGGATGGCGAGACATATTTCATGAGGGATGAAGATAACAAGGGTTAAGAAGGACAAATTGTATTTTAGATAACTCATTTTCAATTAAAGGTAGAAGAAAAGAAACACTTCTCAGCTTGGAGCATGCCAAGATATCTGGGTGTTGCTGTAAATGGGCATGGACTGTAGCTCTGGAAAGTGCACTGGTGGTATTAGCTAAAGTCTTACTTCTGTTACAGGAAACTTCTTGAGATGCTGAGCTGCATGCACAGAGCTAGCAAGACAGGAGGTGTTGAGGCTGCTCTGTGTCCAGGGAAAGAGCAAAGGGAATAGATCTAAAGTGTACTATAGGAGAAATGGGAATGTGTTAGACAACGACTACCCACAAGGAAAGGGCTTGTGTGAGAAGACAGAATGCATTGTTACAGGAAGCAGAATTATGTTTGATTGGTTAAATGAGGAATATAAAGAGCAGCAAAGGTGGGAAGATGTCTCCATTAAGCCTGTGAAACAAAAACTGTTCTTAGCCCTTAGGAAAGAGCAAGTTGTCATTTTTAGCTGAACAGCAAGATGTTGAATGCCAGCTATAGGGTGAGAAGAGTGTCACAAAAATAAAGCATCATTACATGTGTGGAGAACCTCAATGCAGTAGGTGTTAGCACAGAACTGAGTCCTTGCAAATAAGACACTAAATTGTAGAAGTGATCACTAAACTGCATACTCAGCATAGTGTTGTAAGCAGCTGAGTGTGGGAGTAAAAATTCTGGTTGTTAAAAATACAAGCAGTAGGAAGATTACTTAGTAACCATTAATAATTCCTCTCATTAGGTGAAATAGCAGGTGTGGTGTGTTTAAGCTCTTAAAGAGCTACCTGCCCTTTAGGAAATTAATTTCAGTTAGCTTTAAATCACTCTCACATACATTCCATTGAGGCATACCTTTTTGAGAAGCCCCTGGCCACAAGTTGAGCAGTTCTGGAGGGATATAGAAGTTGCCACATTGTTCATGGGCTGCAGAAGACTCCATGTGACACTGCCAACAGCATCACTGGCATGGTCCCCATGGAGGGCATTGAAGGATGAGAAGAAGTTGTCTTCTGGCTGTGGAGGAAGCTATCCACTGCTTTCTCTCTATTGTATTTGGGCATAATGAGGCTGCAGAAAAGGTATCCTTGGCTGAATCTGCCCTACAAGCTTTAATTGGGGTGCCTTAGATCAGGGTGCTACTCCACTGACAGTGCTACCTCGTGACAAACCATCGTTTCTTAGTTTCACGGCACCTGCACCCAAGTGCTCATGTCCTCTCCATCTCTGCCACTCTAATGTCTTACTGATGAAACAGCCCCCACAGTTGTAAGACGGCATGATAGCAAAACACCCTAAATTTAGGGAACAAGATAAAAATCTGCATACAAAATCTTAGGGTTCCATTCTCCAAACTAGTAAATCTTTTCCAATAAAAGCTGTGTTTAGCTTTTCCCACACAGGAAGCAGGGTGCTACTGAAGTGGGGAGAGCAGCCTCTAGCTTAACATTGTAAAACTTCAAAAAGTTTTACCCTGGATCCAGGCTGGTTGCACTCTATACCAGCAAGAATTATTCTTGGGCTTTTTAGAGATCAGCTGATCTGTCCAGTATATCTCATGGGAAAAAATAGAGGGGGCAATTCAGAAAAGGAAGGCCAAGACAAAAAATAAGGATGAGATATCAAGCAGTTTTCTCAAAGTGTGAGTGGAAACACAGGAAAAGAGTATGAAATTAAATGGTAGGTCTGTTATCTGTGCTGTAAGGATGTACCTCTACAATACAGAAGCATGGAATTTGTTCCTGTTACAAAAGCTGAGGGATCAGGACACGTGGACAGGTATGTTTCACACCAAAGTGTGGCAGTAGAGGTTATCAGAACACCAGGCACAGCATAATTTTAAATTTTTTTTTTCCCCTTCTGGTGAGATGCAATTGCCACAATGCATTTGTTGCCAGCTCCAAAACTAAAATTTATACATTCACAGCTATCCTTTTTAACTCTTACAAGTGGGGTATTTTGTTATGCCTTTTCTTCATAAAACTGTGATAAACTAAAAATTAGGCCTTTTTTGTAACTGTAACTCATTTCATGAAAGGATGTTTTGGTTTGGAGTTTTTTTAACTCCCCTACTCAGCTGAAATCTGAAGTAAAAGGGAAAAATAACTTGGGCAGAAATGTGGAGTTAGTACTGCTACAAAGCATTATTAAACCAGAACTACCAAACCATAGCACATTGTCTTGTAAACTTAGAGCAGTACCACTTTTCTCCTGGGTGTTTTTCTCTCTCTGAAAATGTGTTTGATCTTCTAAATGAAGCTGAACCTTGTCTTCCTTGAATTAATTTTTTAAAAAATGCCTCAGTGTCAGAACAATCTATTTGTAAGATTTTAAGCAAAACAGATCTTCATTGAAGAAGCAGCTGTCTGGTACAACACTTAAAATCAGTGACAGAGGTTCAGCTCCTGGATCTTGTGATGATACCAGCAGCACTAACCTTGTCCTCAGCATGGCCTGTTTGGCTTCATTTCAGCCCTCTCATAGGAAAACATGACTGCACTTACGAATCTTAGACCAGGATTGGTGCTGGAAATGTACCTGCTGGCTTGTAGGTTTGTTTTGGACAACATTTTATTGTCTTTTTCCATAAAGAATAAACAGAATTAATACTGATTGGAACAAATGCTTCTTAAGCTAACCAGTACCTAGTTCAAACCCCAGTGCCATAGATCCAACTTTTTAAAAAATCTCTACTTATGGACTTAAAAATCCCATGCTTCTGAAAATGCTGAATGCAAACTTTACTATGCCTATGATACTTGTGCAGAAATGAAAGTTAATTTGAAATAATGTCTCTAATAAAGGAAACTCTGAAAAAAATCACTTCCTCCTCTATACTGCAGCCATGTTTGTACTGTTTTTTGCTGACATATCAATGTATTGCAGTAATGCCTTCCAGAAGTATTTTGCATTTTTCACATGAAGAATCAGGAAGAGCATTGTTTGCAGTTGTTACTTGGAAAGCACCAAGGTGCCAGGAGTTAGAAAAGGAGTCCAGTGTCACTGCTGGTCTCTGAAAGTAATTTTTTGTTTTCTTAACTTTGTAAAAGGTGGAGACTACTTTCTTTAGTGCACCCATATATGTTTCTGTTGATAACCAGAATGCAAGCCAGGAATCTGTATTGAAAACTCTATACAAAACTGCTTATAGTCATTTTGTCAAAGTGCTATGCTAGCTTGCAGGTCAAAACTTCAGAAAAAAGCTTACTTTCCCCAGAAACAGAGAGGATTTGCCAGTCTACACTGGTATTCAGAATTTTTGCATTTCAACTGAATGGATGGATTAGGAAGTTATGAGGGACCACTATGCTGAGTGGATGCTGCTGCTTGTATGTTTTTAAGGGCTACAATCCAAATTTCCAAATGAGTGTGTGCACCAGACATTGATACTCTCAAAGTGAATGCTTTCTGTCTTCAGTAATGGAAAGGGATCCTACAGAGAATTAAAATGAGTACCACTATTCCAAAGTACTTGGAAAGTCATTCAAGTATGTCCAGAGTTTTTTTAGACAAGCTGGAGCAGAGTGGAAGGGAAACAATTTGGACTGTGTTGCTTTAGTTCCCTAATGTGATTAAACATAGGCAGGGCCTTTTGCAGATTTTTAAATGAGGAAGCTGCTTGTATAGAGACCTTGAGAGAGTCCGAGAGTTTCATCCTGCTGTCTTGGAATAAAATTATACATGGCCTTGTCTTTGCTAGGCTTTTGCTTCATGTTTTCCAATTGCAGTGAGTGACTGCTACTCACTAGGTTAAAAGAGCCATTTAAGTCACATCCCACTCTTGCACCGCTCCATCTCTTGTTATATAGAACTTTGTAACATGTAACTTAAGCCTGTCAAGTCCTTGGGAACTCTTCCTACATGTGGCAGATATGAATGGATATGAATCTTTGTGCAGAGGTGTGAATCTTCACATAAGCTTGAACCAAAAACCTTATAAATAATATCCTTATTTACATGGGCATAGATGGTATTTTTCTTTAAATTGTGTGTAATTCATACATTTCTGTTTATTTCACTGAATAGTAGAGAATGCTCTCATTGCAGAATTATTTCTAATAAAGGCACTGTAGTCTCTTTAAAGCTCTTCCAACGGCTATGAGGCTGAACACTAAATCTCAGTTTTAATTCTTATTGTACATCAGTTATCTAAAAGGTTCATGTGCATCCGTTGTCTAAAAGTTTCATGATAAAATTAAGCTCTACTTTGCAAACTGTAGATTATACTGGGATTTTTTAATTGTTTTTCTTGTTAATGCATATTCTGTTACGAGAGCCTTGATTTTATTTTATTTTTTAAGCAGCTTCTGCAAGGTAGTTTTCTTGTCTCAGATCTGTGTGTTCCTCATGGCACTTTATAACAAAGAGAAACATTAAGCTTAAATGAACATCTCTAGGTAGCCTAGCAACAGGATATGATTAATAATACCTTTCACCTAACTTTATGCAGATAAATGTCTGAAAGCGAAAGCAAATTCAGAATTGGCTGGCCAGAGCCTGGCAGTGCAGTGAGAGAGAAAAGGTAATATGATAATATCTTGTGATCTCTGTTGAAAAAAGAAGAAAGTAAAAGATATATTTAGTGGGTTGTACTTGCCTTATGTAGTAAAATACAGAGCATAATGGATTTTTTTAATAACAATTGAATGGTGTACAAAGAAAAAATATAAATGCCCTTGCTTCTCATTATTGGTTATCATCACTAATTCACCAGCCATGCTTTTTCCAATGTGAGAGATCAGAAACAATCAGTAGTAATTACTGGGCCATCACAGCTAAAATGAAATGTAGTATAATTTAATATGCAGCTAATGGCTTTATAGTGCCATACCAAGGATTTTAGGCCTGAAATGGACTTTTGCATTGAGTGCTGTACTTAAAAATATACAAAGCATTGGATATGGAATTAAGCTTATAATTACAGCTTTCTAGCAAAGAAGGACAAGCTGCAATGGATGTTTTGTCTTAAATGGCACCGCATTTTTTAGCTTTTCCTTAAAACTTCATGTGTTTATATATACAAAAATAAGAGGACTCTGAATTTTATCTATACATATTTGAATGTTATATATTCATAAAATGTTGGAGACATTTACTTTTCAAGCACTCAAAAGGTGTTAGAATATGAGTTGGCCACACAAGCCTTATTCTTTCACATTTTGTATTCATTCGGTATAAAGAAGAGGCACTGTGGGAGTAGGGTGAATATGAGATTCATTGTATGCTCATTTTGTAATAGTGGGAAATTGCTGTTTGTATAGGAATAAAATGGAGTAACGTAGTTGTGTGCTGAATGTAGACGAACTAGTTATCTTGAGACAATCCCATGGACTGGCATAATATCATAAACATTTGCCTTTAGAGAAGAAATAGCCTATTACAATGCAGAAGCACAGATTTCTGTCCTGTGCTTTAAAACCTGCCGAACCTGCTTTTTTTTTCAGTTTTCAAATTACTTAATTATACCGGTCATGCCCTGTCCTCTCTGTGAAATCCATGGAGATGTTCATTCCCCTTCATCAGAAGGTGTGTATTTATATTTGCTGCTCAGTGACAATGTGAACCTTTCAGTGTTTTGCAGAAGCTGTGGGGGAGAGACTGTGGAAGGATAGCTGCTGATTGTGCTCCTTCTAGCTCTCCTGATACATTTTCATGGGTTAACATCCATCAGCAATCATTTTGGTTTTCACTTATTTTTTTCTTTAGACAGTCTATTTCTTTAGTGCCTGGTAGTATTCCAGGCTTTGTTACCAAAACAGAGAGGGCATATTTTTGCATTTAATAGGCAATCCCCTGATTTGTTCACAGTTGGTAGCCTACTGTTAAAGTGTGATGGGTGTTTTGATTTAGCAGGAATGTCTGTTTAAGTCCAGACTCCTTTCTGAGTCCTTTCTTTTCTTAAAAAAAGAAAATTGCTGCTGTTTTTCTCTTACTGCTACCTGAACTTACTGCAGAAAGATCTTGGTGTAGGTGCATTATTGCATTTTATGTGTAGCAGGGGATCACTGACTCATCCATCTGAGGCTTGTCCCTCGTTAGCTGAAATTCCCTCTTGCAACATATGAGGCCTCAGTATTTGGCTTTGGCTAGAGCTGAGAGTGTTCTCTGTTGGAAAACTTCTTCTGTAAGGTTCCCCCTGCCTCCTTTCACCTCAGTCCTCACCTGAATCAGCACCACCTGCTATGTCTCCTTTTAACCCCTTGTGACTATATCACACAGTGTGATGACACAGGCATAAAGCCATGCCTTTAGTTTTCTTTTTGTCTTGTTTAAATAAACATCAAACCCATCATTTCTGAGCGATTTCTCTAACATGCCTCTCTAGTATTAGTAGAAAGAATTCCTGGTTGGAAAACAAATGCCATCCTTACTATTGAGTTCCAAGACTCCTCTTTTTGAAATCATCATAAGTTGTGCTACTGATTTACCTGAGATTTACCTGATGGTGTCATTTATCTAGGTTTTGCTGAATGAAATCTCTTAACTCTGTGCTTGCAGTCTATCCTAACTAACTGGTTATGCAAACAGCTTTTGGTGCTTTTACTTCTTCAAAAGTGCTTTCAGCTAAGATGGTTCACAGAACTAGTTTGACTTGTATCTTAGGTAATTATTTATTTTCTAAGAATTACAGCTTCTAATCAGTATAAAATATTCATGCAGCTGTTTCTCAGCTTCACTGCCCTTCTAACTTGAGTCAGTTTGGTTTGCTTAGGTCTTTTGCCCTTAAATACATTTTTTAGGTTTTTGGTTGAAAACCACCCAGCAAGAAAAGAATGAGAATAAAATGCCCCTTTCTTCCTGCGCTGCAGTTTTAGTGTAGCATTTATTTAGCCAATGAATCACATTTTCAGCTCAAATAAGAGAGACTTTCATAGGGAGTTCTGGAAACTTAAATGAGTTCAGAAGTGATTGTTTTCAGACAAACTTCATTTTCCAACCAGTCAATTTTAAGATGGAGTATAAGTAACAAAACAGCTGTGCACAGCAATTTTGCAAATGCATAAGATTTTGTTTTATAATGCCGCTCTGAAACATAGTACATCCAAACACGCAAAACAGTTCTGCAATTAAAAGTTACTGTTGCTAAAAAAAAGATACATAGCTGCACATTGACTAAAGCCAGATTTGAAAATTTTTATGTGTGGTTCTTCTCCAGAAGCCGTTGCATTTTTAAAGGTGGATGGAATAACAATAAATGGAAGAGAGTGTAATTAAATTCTATGTCCTCTGAATAATTAGTAATGAAATAATGCTTACATGGTTATTACACGTTACCTACCTTAAATTTTCAGAAGTCATGTGTGACCTGGAATGTCTCTGTCTCTTTTGTAACTCAACTGAGAAAGTGCTGTAAATCTTACTAGAATTTTGAGGTGCAGGGATGTGTGTGAAGCTGCATTCCCTCATACCTATTTTGTATGAATCATGGTTCTGAGTCTTTTTCTCTTGCAGCACTGAAAACAGTAAGGAGACCTATTTGACTGAGAAGTGTAGAGGGAGTTATGAGTGGGATTTCTTGCATTATCAGTGCGTGCATGTGTGTTTGGCCCTCTCTGCCCTCTACCTCAGCTGCCAAAACACATTACAGTGTGTATCTCTGACTAGCACTGAAGTGCTCTGTACTTCCATGAGTGAAAGAGGTATCCCTGTGTTTCAATTAGCAACTGCTGTGTTTCAAAATGCCCTCGAGATCCCTAGGCTGTTGAAGGAATTGCACCAGCCAGGTGATCCACTTCCTAAATTGCTTGTTACCTGTTAGCATAACCCCACAAGCCACTTGTCATAAATAGCAGAAAACAGAATTGCTTCTCTCTCTAAAATCTGTTCAAGGGTTTCCTACTCTGTTTTGTGGTGTAACACTCGTGATGCAATCATTAATCTTTATATTTTCATTCTTGTGGAGGTCAATGACATTCACAGAAGTCTGAGCAAATCCATTTTGTTCACTGAACCCTGTTTCACATATCCACAGTGTTCCTGGATGGCCTCAGAGAGTTTTCAGTTTCACAGATGTCTGAAAGGTTGAACGTTTTTTTCTTTTCCCTTGGAATAAGCAGAAGTGGCTTATTTAATAAAACAAAAGGAAACTAAAAAAATGAGAGTAAATACAGTGATTCAAATTGCTTCTGCATTGAATTCAGGCTGAACATTGCTGTTTCTCTTTTGTCACTGCTTGTTTGTCAGCATTTGCTTTAGTATTCCCCCATTTCAACTGTTCCTGCACTGGATTTCCTCTATCATTATTATTTTTAATATCTTTTTTTTAATGTCTTATTATTAAAAATCACATCCCTTTTGACTTCTCCTCTTCTCTTTTCTTTCTCCTTTTACCTTCCCTACTCTGTTCATTCTCTTTTTTTTGCTGAACACTTTCAGATATTTGCTGTTGTTGCTTAAAACCCAGCTTCTGGTCAGGGACTCTTTAACTGACCTATGACAGTATCATCTTTCCACTACTGAGAACAGAAGCTATATGTGAACCTGAATTAGCAGATGTCGTTACCCTTTCAGCTGCTAACAATTTATTTATTTTATTTATTTTTCCTTTGACCTCTTGTGAAGCAATATAACAGCATTATAGTGCAGTAATGGCGGGTTGGGTTTGTCTTGGACTACCGGAGTGGGTTTGGGAATTTTAGCAAGGTTGGTTTTGTGTGTGCTTTTTCTGAGGTGGCTGGGGTTTTGCTGGCTTGTGGAAAACATACCTAAGGAAAAATGTTTTCAGGACACTCAGTAAGTCTCAGTGTGTAATGGGACTTGAAAAATGACATAGAAAAGATGCAGTTCCTAACTATCACACCCAAAGTTTCTGTGGACAAAATTGACATGCCTGTTTAAAACAGAGGCTGCCAATTCCTTTACTTTTTATTTTTTGGTGACTAAAGAACCTCTACTTGATCTGCAGTGTACTGAGAAACATCTCAAACCATTTTTGCAATTTGCTGGTGTGGAGGGCAATTCTGTGCATCTCAACTTAGTAGCAAGGAGAGAGTGTAACCTCTTACAAAAGGTTTTCCCAGGGAATGGCAAAAACAAACCTCAGGAACCAAACAGCAAATAATAAAGAGAATGAGGAATACAAATCAAGATCAAGAGGCATAACAGAAAAAAGCACAAGCACTGGCTTGTGCAAAGCCAGGTTTGGAACTCAGAGCCCCTCAGTGGCACCAATATCCATCCCTTACATTCTTGCTTTCTCCATCTGCAGGATGTAGGCCCTCAGAGCTAATAAATGAGGCTTGTGATTTACTGTGGCTGATTTTTTTTCCTTCTGTGAAGCCTGTGCTTAGCTTGTGACACTTGAGTAGACCCTGAAGTCAAGAGGGACTTTTTATGTGGTTAAAGCTAAGGGAGTGCTGAAGTGCTCTGGCTGGCTAATTTGTAGTGCTGGCTGCAGAACTGAATTTTAGCACACACAGTTTATTGTGGTCAGAAGAGGCAGATTTAGGATCAAAATTTGCTATACCTTGTGTTCTATTTCTGTTTCAAATTCATTTGTGTTTCTACTTTTTTCCACAAACCTTATCCTTACTGTGCACATGTTTCTTTTTCCGTGTCAGGGTCCATTTTTGAGAATGTTTTGTGACTATAACTGGAAAAGGCAGTGAAATTAGAACCATAAAAAGAAGGCACATGATAAATGCATTGCGAGGTAGAGTAAAGAAGATTATTTTCCTCAGCTTTAATAATGGAACCATAAGCAATAAGACAAATAGGCTTAGTAAAGATAAATCTAGCCAGATTGCTTTTTTTACCTTTCTGATAAGATTACAAAATAAGCAGATAAAAGGCAAGCGGTATAAAACCTGTATTTTAGCAAACCTTTTGATACCATCTTGCCAAAGCATACACAAATAACTAATACATGTTGGCTTGGATAGAAACATGCTCATACAGACTGTAGATGAGTTGAAGGACTATAAATAATGAGCAGTGATGACTGGTGATGAATTGAAACAGGGTGAATTGTACTAATGAGGCTCTGCAGGGGTCAGGATTTAAGCTGAAGTTTTTATTCTTTAACATCTTTATTACAGCATCTTTTCAGCCTTGTCAAAAATGACAGTTAGGCAGATAAGTAAAATATTGATACCTATTAGGATTAACCTCAGACAGAAGACAAAAAAAAATAATATTTATTAGAAATGCTTTGATCTCAGAAGCAGGGATGCAGAAGAACACTTTCTTTCAAAATTGTTATTATTTCAAGAGAAATTGTTAAGAGAAAAGACCTAATTTGCACTAGTACTGATAACCACAGAAACGTGAAGTGAAACTGGGTGGCAGGAGTAGCAGCAATATTGAGCTGGATTCCAGGAATCCTTAAATTAAAGGAAGTTTAGTTTCTTGTCAAAGTTGCAAACCATAGAATGATTTCCTAAAGAAAGCTCCTCAAAGCTCTGCTGCTTGGAGCATCACATTGTGTGCTGGGGGAAAAAAGCAACAAAGTGTGCCATTTAAAGAAAGATAATGTGAGTAATTTCTGTATCTATAGTATTTTTCTACAGGTCTAAACCCCAGATAGCTGCCCAACAGTCTCCTATATATAGCAAATGCTACCCCCATCCCAGCCCCCACCCCAAATGGTCCTGTCCTTCCAATGGACTCTGAGGCCACTGGGGGTGTCACCCTACAGCAGAGCCAGGTATTTGGTGGTTGTTCCCTGGTGTTTATACCTTCTTTCTTGAAGATGTGGGATGAAACAGAAAATGGCAGCATGTAGTCAGCTCTCTGCAGCACAGCAGGAGCACTCAGCTTTGATGGCCAGGAAGCCGTGTAGGCTGAGTAACCAGTTTTGGGGTGTTGTTGCTCAAAGACGTTGACAACAACAACATAGCAGAATGTCCAAGAAATGAGCCTGTACTAAATGCCATCAGAGCAGCCAGGGATGGATGAGGCCTGCTCCAAATTCTTTTGTCAGGTTATTTTCAGTGAAATGTGCATTTCGTGTAAAAGTCAGCATCACTGGAAAAATTTTGAGGGATTTTTTGACAGATTGCCACCAAGAAATAACGATTTCGGGTTTTCTGGAACTTGTTTGTGTCTCCAAAATATTGCAATACATAACTTTAGATGAACACATAAGAGTGTGTTACAAGTGATCTAGATAAAAGTCTGTATGAATCTGTCAATTGTACAATAACCAATACAGTATTACCCTTTTTCACCAAAATCCCTCCCAGGTTGCAATGAAAGGTCATAACTTGCATCTAAATAACTGTGTAAACTGCAACTGATGTTTCATGAAATAATGAAAACTAAAATTTACAATAAAAATTTTCATTAAGTTATTGTATGAGATACTGTGAAAATACACTTTTTAAAATTTCTTCTCATTTTCTGTGCCCAGAAACCAACTTGTTTTAGGTTGCCTCTGTGGATGAAATACTTTATTTGAAATAATTCTGAAACTGCTGTTTTACTTATGTGGGCATATAGACTATCTTCTCTATGCATTGGGAATTAAATAAGGATATCAAAGGATATAACAATAGCAATATTTTTTCCTGAATTTATAAGAAGAAAAAAAGGCAAACCAGTTGCTGCAGAAATCAGAACTCATAAATGTAGGCTTTCAATTCCCTAAGCTTCTTGTGGAAATGCTATGTTTATTATTACAAAATTCATCAAACTAATTCAGTTATCCATTTCTTGTGGCAGTTGTGATATGTATATCAACCTGAATAACAAATGTGAATTCTGTATGCAGGCAGTAAGCAATTAATAGCACTTCTGTACTAAAAGTTTGGAAAACATGGTTGATAACTTTTCTCTAATGATGAAATGTTGCAGGTTCTTCCTGCCACTTCTCGTAATTAAGCCTGTATGAGATGTAATTAAACCCTATTATATGTGTCTCATGCTGCTGCTGCTACTTGTCTTCTTAAATCTAAATCCGAGCTAAAAGAAAAACAAAACTGCTTTCCTCCACATTTTTTAGGTTCAGTGGGAGCAGACTTACCATAAATGATAATGAAATTAATCAGATGTGAAAATATATCTTTAGTCTTGTGTGTAGCTTGAATTTAGAAAAAGGAAAAAATACAATTAGTAATGATGTGAATTGCATACAGATTATGCATCACTGTAATGCCACAAGGAAACCAAATTATTAGTTTCAAGGGCTGGCAGTCAGTGGCAACTGGGTTTTATTTGGAGTGTATCTGGTAGTACCACACACTTCTACAATTTCAGTTGTGACATAAATTATTTGTTTAGTGATAATTTACATTGGCATAATCAGAAGCAGTTGTTCCTTGACTTTGTAGTGCTAACAACTTGATGTCTAATCCAATAAATTAGCATGAACATTTTGCTTTATTTTTAATGGATACTAAACCAATTATAATCCACTGTCATACCAATGGCAGACAGTAACTGATGCTGTCCTGTTGTACACCTTACCCTTGCATGCTTTGGAATTAAGGAGAAAATTGCTACCATTGCTGCAAATTTGGTTCTGATGATGCTGTTCAGCAAAGGTAGTCCTGTATTTATCGTTTCTGAAGAAACTGAAGTGGACAATAATGCACAGACAGGCTAGAGAGGGTTGTGAATGAGATGCCATTTGCGAGCAGCTGGAGTTGTGGAGTTGTACAAGAGCTGCTGGTCAGTGTACCTGTTTGCTTGAGCAGGCTTTGGAAAAAGTCTTCCCACTTTGGTATTATGTAACAGGAATTGGCTGTGTTCATTTTCGTTTTGGCTCCAACAGCAGGAAAATCATATTTCTTAAACTAAATCTATGAGAGCAAACAGAATATATCTTTATGTTAGTGCAGAGCCAAGTCTAGCTTTGGACCACAGCCCTAAGGAGTGTCACAGTTCCAGTATACCCCTTTCACCTGATCAGGAAGGTGCTTTATTTCCTGGGAATCTTTGAAGTATCCTTCTTTTCAGAACAAGCTGCAGAGCCCTGGCCAGATGGGATATGTCTAATTCAGCACCTCAAGCTGTGCTTTCCCAGCTAAATCTGAGTGTCTCATGACCTGGTTTGTGTGGTGGTCATCTACCCATGTGCCTGTACTACATCATCTTCCAGGTTTGGAAGTGACAGGTTTATGAAGTGAGAAGTGAGCTTTCCTAAAGCAAAAAAAAGAGTTTATTCAGAAAAGAGGAAACGTTATCTATAAACAAGCTACCTGTATGCTTAGTTAAGAGTAGGTCACCTATCTTCTGCAGCAGGAGAATTAATAAATGCATAAAAATAACACATGTCCTTGTTGTAGACCACTGTGGGTAGGATATAGAACCTGTCTTTTCAGTTACCACTATCCCCAAACCACTCTGATCAACTTGTTCCTCTGGTAACTCATCTCCTGATCTCTTAGGCTGTAATACCATCACTGACAAACCCATGTGGATATGTATAACACTTCTACTAAAATTAATATAGGAATATTCAAATGTTCAGTGATTCCATAGCATCTGTCACATAGTGCCCCTAGCCACACTGCCTGGTAAGTGTTTAAAAATAGTATTGGAAAATGTGTTTTATCAGGAAGCCACTAGATGTACAGATTTACCATAATTCATTCCAAGTTATGAGATGAGGCTATAGGATAAACAATGCAGTAAAATGGGAATAATCGGGTAAGATTAGACCATTGACACATAGAAGCATGCAGCTCAAAAATAAAATATTCTACAGAAAGATTATTTGAGGATAATACTAAGTACTGCTTTATTCATTCATACGTAGTGAATATCTACTTTAGCAATGGGAACTGAGTTAAAATTACAGAGATTAATATTTGAGATTATAATTGAACTTCCACTGAGGTTAGTTTAGTTGTCTGCTTGGTACTTTTTTCTTTTAGAATATTCATTAGTTCCAGAAATTAGAGAACAGAAAGAAACAGGTAAGATGATGTATTTTTCTTCCCTAAGTACTTTATACTTTCTCATATTGGTGTTTTTCTCTTGAATCCTGCAGCAGCACCCATCCTCAGTTCACCTCTCCCATTCTTTTCTTGTGTGGTTCTAGCCCACTTTCACCCCTGCCTCACAAATTGCCAGTATTCTCAGAAATCTGAGCCAAGGTAGCTGTACCAGCCCTTGGCTTGGGATCATGGGCACCTGGACCACAAGGAGGAAGTGCACATTACTTAGTGGAGAAAAACATCTTTCCAGGCCTTGGTTGTCCTGTTGCTAAAATAAAAGTACGCACAGAATCCTAGAGCAAGTCAGGGATCTTTGTGACAAAACATTCTCCTTCAGAAGGAAGTGCTGATCCAGTGCAACTGCAGAACAGTGTCTGGGAAAGAAAATTTCAAATGAATTTTCTATTTAAATTCATTTCTTTGGAGAGCTCTGCTGACATTATTGTTTTGACATTTTCTGAATAAAAGAATTCTTTCTTAGTTATTCTGAATTTGTCAGAGTCTGAAGTCTAAGTAAAAGGACAACATGTTTTGAAATCATTTGGAAGATTCAGCCAGTCAAAAGAATCAAAAGTACTCTTTCTTTGGTTATAAATTTATTCTAATCTTATACTCTTTTTCCTAATTTGGAGTAGAAAAGTTTTTGAAAAACCCCAAATATTTTCCCATGGTAGGAGAAGGGTTTCATAGCTCTCAAAGTAACTGATAATTAGCAAAATTCTTGATAATAATGCACTTTTTCAAAAATAAGCGAGGACACTGAGTTTGTATTTTTTTCTGGCAGATGTCAAGGGGATTAGAGATAAAAATTTCTGCTACTGTAAAGGGAAGGGAGGAGGATAAGGCACACATATGCAAGACAGGATGCTCAGAAAAAGAGGGATCTTTCTTAGGATGATGATGGAAAGATGAAAGGCCAGGCATGGCTGTGTTCATTTTCATATTATAGCTTCATCCCAGAGCATTTCTGTCCAGCATCCTGTTTTTCTTTATGGTCTTGAGTACCTTTTCTCTTTTTGCAAATTAAATTATCCTTTCAGACTTAATTACATAAGGAAGAAGACAACTAGCACAGGGAAAACTGGGTTACCCTGCACCTGTTTGTGATACAGAGACTGAAAACTGGGAAGATATAAATGGCCAAAAGAAAGATTAGCAAATTTTTAGCTAATCATGCCTAGGGTTCCCACCCAAGGGTAGTAGGGGCTTGTCTATGCTGGGCTGACACAGCAAGGCCCGTGGCCAGTGAGGTCCCAACTGGTATTTGCAAAAGGAAGTGGGTTTTCTATAAAGGTGCTGTTGATATGCAGATAAAATAACTTAGCACAATGTCTAAAGCTGCCATCCTTTCAGGGGAAAAACAAACCTTTTGTGGTCACATCAACATCACATGATCTATTTTAGATTATGAACAAAGTCTATATAGAATGCATATGAGATCTTAGTGTATCATAGGTGATCTTAAGTGTATATCATGCCTGCCTAGAGAACTTTGTGTGTTTACACATACTTGTTTCTTGAAAATATATCCTGTTACTACTACCTTTTCCTAATAAATAAAAACGGCTTATTTTTCCAACAGTCTTCAAAATCAATAAAGCATATTTTTAGTCACCAAAAGCTGCAAAGGCGTACACCTTCAGTGGAAAAATACATCCATTTTATGACTCTTAGAATTATCAATCCAGCTGCATTCTAGGGAAGTTTAGAGGATGGTCATTAAAGCCATCCTCCTATTTTTGCAGTCTAGTTGAAAGCTACGTATCAAAGAATCTGCCCTCTTAGATGGAGATGTGTTTATGTTAATGCAGTTTACTTGTTGTATTTAAAATAAAACCAAGGGAATTTTTATTATGATTTGATAAGATTATTTCCCTGGAAAGGTGTGCTTTAAAGGTCAAGTGCAAGAGCCTGTTTTGGAAGAAACCAGGACCATTTGCATTAGCATTGATTTAATTTCTTACCATAGATTCTGTGCCCTCTGTACCCTTTTTGAACTTGGATACCAGAAAAGCACTTATTCCTTGTATTATCTCAGTTCTTTCTACTTCTAGTCCAAAAAGTTATGTCCCAAGAAGTGATAGCCTCAGGATAGGACACCATCAGAAGACACTCAGAGAACACAAGTTAGGCTGCTCAGACCAATGCAGTGGCCATGCATGGTGAAGGGCACTTCATGCTCTGGTTTCCTTCTCTTCTCTGTCACACAATGCCTGAGGCTGGACTCCAGCTCATGTTTTTCTGCTGGCTTTCTGCCAGGTAAAGGGATTAGATGTAATTGTTTTAGCTTGGTGCTGGTGAAGGGAAGGGTACAACAGGAGGGCAAAAATCAGTATTTGAGTGCTGGGGTAGGAGGCCCATGGCTCTTCTTTGTGGTTGGTGCTATGTTAACAGAGTCCAGGGGAACACAGGCTGACCTGATGGGGTGGGGCAGACCCTCAGAATCCACTATCCACACCCCCTTCATCAGTGTCTGGGTTTGAAGGGTTCTTTATAGGTCACATAGCCTTGTCCATGTCAGTGGCAGTGCACTCCAGACAGATGTCACCCTGCATCCCATATCTTACCCCTAAGAAGAAAAGAAGAAACTGTCCAAACCAGGTCTGGATTTAGGTCCATATCCACTTACAAATTCCAAATTACGAAATCTGCTGAGCCCATTGTCCTGAAATGTTATGAAATCATTAGGAAGTTGTTGAGACCATCCTAGATTTTTTTATTTAATATTTCCATTCCTTCTTATGAGAAGGAGAAAAACTTTTATATTGTTTTTATTTTTACAGCTGTACTCTGGGACTGTAACATACAGGTCTCTATCTGCCTCCAATGTTGGAAGCCACAGTTTGTAAATGTGCTTTAAGGTAACAGAGGTGGATTTCTTTTGTTGAAAATGTGGCTCTGGAACCCCATTTTTTCTATTACATGTTCCTTTGATGATGACTTGTCCCCCAGCGTCACATTGGAGAAGCAATATTTCGAAAGTCTTACACTGGGTGAAGGATTTCTCTGTAAGACTAGTAAAAATGACAGCGTTTTTTCCCCCCTCATCAAATTGACCTCTTTCTTTTGTATCCAAATATAACTCCTCTTGCTTTTTTTGAGTTAAATTATGCACAATTACAGCAAAACACTTCTCTGAATTTTGTCATGCATAGTAATTTCGTGATTAATACTTAGGTTGCCTTCACACTTGGGCATTTACAAGTTGATTAAATGCCTTGGTTACCTACTTGGGTAGCAGTTGTTAAAAACTTGCAGCATCTTGAAGGGAGAGGGATTCTGTTTCTTTTTAAAAAATTCACAGTGCTGTAGAAAAGGTATGAATGTGGGAACCTTGGCTGTAGTGAAGAACCTGGTGCAAACAGCAGTTTTTCTTCTCACCTTTGGTTCTTTTTTACAGCATTTCTCTGGTTGGAACCTGTGGTCCTCTGCTCCACGGTGGCTGGGCTGTAGTTGTGTTGGGCAGTGCCATTGTTCAGAGGTAGCTATGGTAGGACAGGATTGAAAAGGAAGAGTGGGAATGATGCAGCGAAGAGGTGCTGTCAGTGCTCCCTCTTTTTTTTCCCCTCTGTGGTGGGAGCTGTGTTGGGATGCCCACCTGTGCCTTTAGTACCACCATGGGCAAACCTGTGTCAGTGCTGCAGACACAAGCACTTAAAAGGTCAGTCTGCCAGCAGTTATAAATTGTACTCCTCTACGAAAGTGCTGGCTCAGTTATCTGTCCCTAAGATTACAAAGCCTGCTTTAAGGAATTCCATCTTCTACTTTCCTTATCAAGGGTTGCAATTGAGGCTTGAGAATTCTTCGTCCCTCCTACCTACCACCCCAGCAGTGCCATTTATTTTCTTAGGAAGATAGAAAGTCTCTCTCCTTCCCATAGAAATATGTAGCCATTACTGTTTAAAAGGAGAAAATACAGAAAACAACTTATATATATGTATGTATATATATATATATATGTATAAATACATGAAATGGAAATAACAGTTGCAGATTTGAGAGGGCTGTTTTTCAGTTTGCTGCCTTGAGTTGTTTGGTGAGTGGCTGGTCTGGGATCATTTACATGTGCTTCAACCTTCTTTTCAAAACCAAATACCATCGTAAGAGTCTGTGTGGGGTTTGGGTTGTTGTCTGTTTTTTTTAATTTCTCAGTCTTTCAGTAGAATTAATATCCCTCCCGTTGTCTGTACAGCCGGCATCAACATTCCATAGCTCACCGGGTTTATGTGTGGTTGCCTGTCACTGGAGACAGAAGCTCTCAAAGTGTTACTACTCCCCTTGCTGGTGTGTTGTAGCCATGGCACGCAGACACTTGGCTTTCCAGCAGCTAGCTGCTTCTTCCCATTTGAATTCATGAGGATGATTTTATGAAGAGACAGAGACAAATTTAAGAGTATAGGCTTTTTTCTCCTTTCTTCTACCGTGTGACTATTAAATGAAAAGGATGACTTTCACCCGTCTCTTTGATTTACACAGACGTGGGCCTTGGATGTGTGCAGACTCGTCAGCATAGCTTTATTTGTGGTGGAAGCTATTTAAATAATGGCATGATAACTATTTTAGCTGGGTTGTTTTTCAACAGTAAACTGTTTTTTCAAAAGTTTTTAGTTTATCCAAGAGAAAAAACTTGAATCAAAAATTTTTTTTAAGTTTTTTAAGCATTCTGGTAAAGATTTACCTATATTGCTATATTAAGTGATAATAATAATAATATTAATTAATTTTCCAAAACTTAAAAGCTGGAACTGTTTAGCATGGTAAAAGTGTGTTTTCTTCTGTGCCCATGTAACTGGTGAGGTCAAGAGTTACTGCAACCCCACTTTTAGGTAAAATCAATTCTTCACCATGCAAACAAAAGAAGCTGTATGGCTCTTTTGTCTCACTGTACAACTCCTTAAAATATTAATTTGCACAGAAGAGATTTAAAATAAGATATACCAGGTTTTTTAGGAAAATTTGGATCTTCAGAAGGAACTTGCTGGGGTTTTGCTTCCTATTTTTTTACACTTTGACAAAAAGTTACAGAAGCAACACAGATCTATATTTCAGGAATTCACCAGCTGCAGCCCAGAATAATGATCTCCTCCTGCATCTGGTGTTGCACTGAAACAGCTTTCATATGATTTTATATAAACAGATTCCTTTTCTGCCCAATTCTAACGGGCCATGAAGAGCCAGACCAAAGTTCTGCTCACTACAGTTATCTGGTCTGCAGCAGGTAACCAAAAGCAGATTGCAAGTGAAGAATGCAAGAAAAGTGCAATAATTCATGGTCCCTTCCCCCAGGGCTCTGCCAGTTCCACTTAGGTAATGCTCTAACGATGTTACAGAATAAATTTGGGGGGAAAGGTTATCCTTTTCCTTTGGAGGGCCCAAAGTGGAGAAAAGCTGGTGATGTTTGTTGGAAGGGCCCTAAAATGTGATAAGGCTTTAAGGAAAGGTGCAGGCAGTTGATTTTGTCTTATTTTAAATTGAGAGGGCAGGTCTTTGACTCAGGATAGCAGTGTGGAGACATAGTGAACCACTAAAATAGAACAAGACTAGGAATTTTTTTCATGCTCATCTCTGTGAACAAGGTCAAGCCAAATGCTGAGTAATGGTGGATTTGGGTCAGAGCTTGTGATGTGCGCACCTCTGGCTTATGAATATTGAGTCTGAGATGCAGAATCTAATTCTTAGCCATTTATTTTCATCATAGCAAGCCAATCCATTTCATTCAGGGTGCTTTGCCTCCTTTTGTAAAGGCAGTCCAGGTGAGGCGTCCTAAGCATGTGGGTGCTTCGCAAGGAGCTTTTAGTGTTAAAACAGGTGAAAAGTAGGGGGATACTGTCACCCCCATCCTATTATCTGTCACCAGTACTATGTCCTGCAGGATTCACTGCTCCTACTCTACTTTTTGCAGCCCCTCTGTTCCTTATGCTTATTTAGGAGCATTCATATTTAAGGAATGATATTTTCATTTTATAATTAAAAGATAGGTTAGCACTTTTCATTGTTTTCCTGTCTGGCTTTATATGGGGTACTGGAAAAAATATTTAAGAGATCTATGTTTGCAAAAATTTCTGTTTGAGTGGGCTGCATTACTTCTTTATAAAAAATATTTTAAAAGTAGCCACAAAACCCTCCAAACATTTTAAAATTAATCACCCTAAGGCTTAATGTGGCTAGTTGAAGGCAATGTGGGATTGTAATCCAGAAACACAGAACCCATTTTGTTGTTTTACCTTTAAATTAGAGGATTTCTTTTCATTAACTAGAATTGAAATATTTCAATTATGAATAATGCCAGGAAGAACCAGCACACTTGAGTGGGTTTAATGAATTGCATGTGTTTTTGCTGCTTTGTGAACGTGTGTGTGGTGGTGGAATTTCTGAGCCCTGTCATTTAATATATACAGAAATGCATGTTTTATTTATGATGTATTAATTTTAGCTATCCTAGCTTTTTTGTTTTATGAGCAGGGTTTCTGCAGAGCCCTCAGATCATTTTAATATGTTCAGAAGAAATTTCCACAGACACTGAACTGCAGAGCTTTATGTCTCATGAAAGTGTAAGAGTAACATGTTTCTTGTCTACATTTATTAGCCTTTAGAAGGCACTGGATGTTTCTGTCATGACCGAGAAAATACTTAAGGGTAGTTTATTCCTTCCACTGGGTAGATAGGTCATTTGCATTTACAATTTTTGATATTTTATATCAATTCTAACCAATATTAGGTAGTGTTGAGTATGGACAAAGAGGCAGAAATGTAACTGCTGTGGTAAAACTTGAGAACAGGTACTAACAATAAAACTACCCTTTTTTTGACTGAAAGGTCAAATTTGATCTGAAAGGTCAAATTGCAATTCAGAGCACCTTAGTATTGATGTTCATTGTTTTTAAGGAAGCAAAATTTTCCTTTGGAGATTTGACTTTACTTCACTGCATTTTATGCTGTGTGCATTAGAAAAATTTGTCTCTTTTGTGACATCCTCTTTCAGTTTATGAGCTGTTTTTCATCTTCTCTAAGAAACTGCTTACTGAAAGGCTGTATTTTAAGCCTTCAATTTAATGTTCCAGAGGAATAGAGGAGTACTTCTGACTAAATCCCCAGTTTTATTATAACTTGGGAGCATGCTGGCAAACTGCTTTTCTAGCTAAGATCATTGATTATCTTAGTGCAAAGACAGTGAGTACAGCAAAGAAAATTAATGTGGTAAGGTTATTACTTCATTAGGAAAACCAGAAAACATAATTCATGCTCATTAAGTGTGAAGACAAAAATTGCATTTTTTCATTGAAATGTTTCCATTTTCAAAAAAATGAATAGCAGAGAACAGTATTGCTTAAATTATTCATTGTTGATCTTTTAAAAATGACCAAGAGCTGTTTTACGGACTGAAGTGTAATTGCAGTGTGAGGTTCTCCACTTTGGAAAACAAAGGACAACATTTGAAAAAAAAATAGGAAAACTGCTATTTACAGAAGAGCAAAGAATAATTTTGAAGTGGTATACAAAAATCTGCTCATGGAAATGCTGTGTATGTGTGTGTATGTGTGTGTGTGCTTATGCTACATTATTTATAATATGTAATGTATTAATTTATGTATTATAACATAGTATAGAAAATATTTATTTTTATTATATATTTATATATATATGTGTGTGTGTATTGTTTTCTTCTCTGTTAAGAACAGACTGTAAATATTCAGCTTTCACCAAAAGGAGTAGCAGTACAAAGTAAAGACATTGTTACCATTTCTATGATTTCTCGAATGTCACAAATTTAAAATGATTGAGGGACAAAAAAAAAAAAGATTTTCTTTTGGAGTTTTTGTTGTTGTTGTTCTCTAAGAGCTCCTTTATAAGCCAGGCTTCCCTAAGTACATGTTTTCCACTTTCATGTTTGGAGGAGATAGTGGAGCAGGTGAAGCTCCATGCCTGCCTTTTAGACATGGTTGCTCCAGCTCCAGTTTGCTCCATGTGGGTGGGCTGTTCTGAGGAAGGAATGACTGATTTGTGGTGGGTTTCAGTGTGGGGTGAGGGATTTGTAAGAAGGGGCAAGGGTTGCCCAAGGCTGGGCCAGTGTTAATTCTCTCTTCTTTGCAGCATCACCACTCAGTGGTGGACAGCTCTTAGAAGCAACAACAGTTCAAGGAATGTTGAGTAATTTAAACAACCCACCACAAAGCTAACTATGTGTCTCCCTTGAGTTGTGGGAATATTAACATTGATTTTCATGCAGGAAAATATTCATCATGTTTCAGTAAATAAGGCACATTTTAACACAGTGATTGGTGTTTATTATTATTATTGTTGTTATTATTACAGATAAATTTTGCTTGCCTGTTTTGCTTTATTTTCTTTAAATAAAACAAAACCAATGCAACAACAACCTACCACAATATTTCAGATACTGAGAACCAAAACTGTGTAACACATGGAAGTGCCTAAGAAAGTTATTTGGAGTAGGACTTTGTCACTAGAGGGCACTTAGTCACATAAAATTAGCCATCTTTGGGTTGGTTTGGTTTGAGGTTTGGGTTTTTTATGTAACAGCTTCTTTCTCTAAGATATCTTCTAAAATATTTTGGTTTTTTACTGGATTTTATTATTGATTTAGTAGCATGCAAGTATAGCCACAAATATCTGTAAGTCTAAGAGTATCAGGGCAGTGATCTGCAGTGAAACATTTCCTCTGGGAGAGGGGATAAAGGGAAAAGCTAAGGAGAGGCTACAGTGTACAGGATTTAGTGCAAAACAACAGGCTAAAATTATACCAAAAGGTCTCTCAATTACTATTAATTTAATTAATAAAACCTGAAGTGGAACAAATTACCATACTTATCAGCAGGGGAGTATAATCACAAACACCTACACAGTTCTCGAGTATCAAAATCTCTGCTGTAAATTGACAAATGAAAAAACTGCTGGTATTGAAAACAAACAAAGCCAGAGCCCTCATTTGCACACACCACTCAGGAAGTACTTAAGGCAGCGAGAGGAGTGCACTTTTATAAGTGGGTTTAACATACTTGGCACTTTGCTGTAGACCATCACCCAGCTTATCATGCTCCCGTGGTTTGCTTTGCTGCTTCCCAAACCCCAGGGATTTCTGATGGGGTGCTTAAGGTTCACTGGCAGCCTGACCACACGAGGGCATTTGCGAGCTCATGGCACACCTCCAAAGCTGCCTTTGTGCTGGGAAGTTGTGTACTTCACCTCCTGGCTTCATGGCTGTGATAATTTGCCATGGGAACTCTTTTCTCCAATGGATAAGCAATTCAAGTGGGCTGGAGAGCTGATGCCCCAAGGGGTGTCCCAAGAGAGTGGAGTTTGCTTTATTTTTTTCCTGGCTGTTACTGCCAATCACAGAGAGAAAAAGGGTACTCAGAGCTGTCTCTGCCAGGCCAGCTTAATGCTGAGGTGTGCAGAATGCCCAGTATTAATTTACACATGTTTTCAGCAGGCGTGGCATGCAGTCATGGTATGTCTGTCAGCCCTGTCCTCAGCTTCTGACCAAAGCCTCCCATAGAAGGCCTTGGTCCAGTGTTACTTGGAGTATTTTAGCTGTCTGGGCAGTCTGACATATTAATTATCAAAATAATCAGCTGTTGTGAGTGGGTAGAAGCAGAGGTAAGTATTCCAGGTGGGAACCTAAAGGAGTCTGGAGTGGAAAGGGATGGTAACTGCCAGACCATTGGCAACAGAGCTTGTGCAGAAGCAGAAGCAGTGACAAGGATCAAATATACTGGAAGCACATGGTTTGTTTTACTTCTAAACCAAACTGCATCAGTTTAAGTCTTTGCTGGAAATTTAAGCTTGGAAATTTAAAGAGCTTTGAAAACACATGGTCAAGTAGCTACATATGTAAGTGGGCTTTTATATTTTCCTCTATCTCCTGCCTTCCATGGAGGGAATGCTCTGTGCTGCATTCTGTAAGACATGCAAATAGGATAATAGAACAGTAACAGCTTGCCAGGGTTTCCTGTGTCTTTTCTGTTGGGAACTGTAGCTCATGATTAATGGACATGTAGACCCAGGGCTACAGAACTGCCTTTGCATTCATGGACTCGAGGCCAGGTCTGACTCTCTGAATGCCATTTGCATGGCTTCTGTCCCTCCACAAATGGACATGGAAATATTTTCTGTTCTCTAGGTCACAGAAAAACAGTCTAAAAGTCCAGAGGTTAGTGTACCCTCTAACAAAACCCAAGGGAATGGAATTCCTGTTATTTTCTATACCTAAAGAATTTCAAGCGATCCTCTTGAGCAGAACTGATAATTTGAAGTGCAAGTCAGAGCTGATAACTGTGGATTATTGCTTAAACTGAATACAAGGTCAAAACCTTTTGAGACAGACCTTTTATGGGTCCCCATTCATGGTGCTGGCTGTCTGCTGTGGCTTATAGGAACTTTGTCCTTGATGGTGCAGTCTTATCTGTTTAGGCATCAAGGTCTGTCCCTCTGTAGTATGTGCCAGGTACTCAGATGGCCTGTAGAAATGTTTCACTACGTGGATCGTATTGCAGAGCAAGGATTTACAAGCTGGAATCCTTTTTTCTCTGTCTGTCATGATGAACTTCACTGCAGTACACCTCCCACCACATTTCCTGGAAAGATATGGTGAGTCTCTGAATTCATAATCTCATTGAATGCTAAGAGAAATTTAAAATCATGCTTTATGAAAACAGGATAACATTATGCAAGAAATACATATCTGGACATTTTGTAATGGCAATCCCTACCTAGACTAGTACACTTCCTACTCTTGTAATCAAAAGAAACAGATTTGAAATCAGTTCCAATCAGAGTCTTAAGACCACGTATTTAAAAATTGGAAAGTGAAGTTTTCTCTAGTTCTGCTGCCTAAGCTTTTTAAGTGGAGCAGGTAGAGGGCAGTAGGTGCTAACATTCAGGATCTCTTCTCCGTAGTCCCAGTGCTGGGAAAACCAGGAGCTCCTCAGCCCGGGTTGTAGGTAATCTGTTTTTATATGGAAATAGACTGGGAGCACTCACACAATCTGTTAACATAACTCAGCAGCTGGAGCTGTAACAGCTTAGAATGCTAAAAGTGAGCATCTTGGTAGGACTAAAAAATAGGCAGGCACTGACTGGGGTTCTCCATGCAGGTGAACTTTGAAGCAGACAGCTGATTTTGTCTAACACAGCTGAGACAAACAATGTCTTGCACAGATTTTGTCTTTTCCTGTTAAAATAAATGAAGTGATAAGCATTTTTTGCCATGAAAATGAATCTCTTAGAAAAAGAGATTAATTTCCTCCTCTAGAAGAAAAAAAAACATAGGAGGATGATGGTATGAACAAAGCTTAATTAAAGTATAATTGTATTTAATCAATGCAGTATAATTAGAAATAGTGCTTAACAGTTCATTTTAATGGCTGTTGGGCTATTTGTATTCTTTAAATTAATATCTGCCTCATGAACAAAGATCCAACACTGCTCACGTCTCAAAAAGGCTCATTTGTTTTTCACTAGTGATTTTTGTGTAGTTCCAAGGAAGCAGAACCAGTAAACCAGAAAATTGATAGGTGGTAAAAAAATCCTGTAATGCCTTCTAAACCCTTTGTGTTTCTAGCCTGTGGCATAACAGAATGGTCTGGTGTTAGCATCTACCTTAGGATACTGCAGGTCAATCTCTTGCTCACAGTAAACTTTCCAGGTAACACTGGAAAGTCACTGACATCATTGTGTTTGTTTCTTTTGCATTGCACACAGAATCTAGTGCTTTTAATATTCAGTAAGTCTGTTCTTCCTATTTCTTGGAAATTTATCGAAGTACTGGTCAGTCTCCTGTGGCTGGAGGCTCAACAGGAATGGTCAACAGCATGTGCAGGTGGTGCATGTTTTTACTGAGGGTGTCCAGACCCTGAAGTATTTTAAGTTGGTGTCTTTCTTTTTCAGCTGTCTTGTGTGCACACATGCACACAGCAGCAACACTGCCTGAGACCAGAGCTTGCTGAATACCCTAGCAGCAAAGAGAAACCTTCTCACGTTACTTTCTCAAACTCCAGCAATTTGTGTTTCAGAAACTTCCTGTGCCAGAGGTGGTTTTTGTTTGCTTATCAGCCCCACAAGGATTTCCCGTCTCTCAGCTTGTTCAGTTGTCCCCTGAATCCATGTAAAGTTTTAGCAGCTGTAACATCCCCTGGCAAAGAGTTTCTGAGTTTCCTTTCTCAGTTGCATGGAGAGCTGCTTCCTCATGTTTGTTTTCCACCTGCCATCTGCCTGCTTCATCTGATGCCCCCAGCCTTGTGTTACAATGGGCAGCAAACAGTCAGTTCTGATTCACCCCTTCCATGTCAGTCTTGATTTTACAGATCCCTATCATATCTCTCCTGGATCATTGCTTTGCCAGGTTTTGTAGTTGTTGCTCCTTTTAAGCCCATTTATACTTTCAGTCCACCCTCTTTTCTTCCTCTTCAGCTCTGTACATGAGTGGAAGGATCAGAACTGCAAATAATATTTAAGATGCAAGTGTGTGAATATGCAGAAACACAATAGTTGCCTTTTGGGTTTTCTCTGGTCTTCAATTTGCTTTCTCTACTGGTGAGCAGGAAGATGATGTTTACACAGAAGTTTTACCACCCCAAGATCTCATTCCTGGATAGCAGTGTTCTTGTAACTTGGTTCAGAGTCCACTACTTTCAAGTCTAAATTCAGCTTTACCCTAAAAGATTTCTAGCATCATTTTTATAAATTGCACATCATGTCATTTTGTTATGAACCTACTCTCATAAAAAGTTCTTTAGCCTCCATTATTTTTATCCCAAATAGCTTAATATCATCAGCAAACACTGTCTCTTCCCTGTTTGCTCCCTTTCTCAGGTGATTTCAGAACAGGCTGAAGAGCATCGATATCCTCAGCATGAGGCACCAGGACTCCACTGGTGATTTTCTTCCACAGTGAAATGGACTGTCCTCTCTCATATTCCTATGCCCTGTTGCTTTTCCAAATCTGGGCAAAGGTGTTCACTCTAGTTTTGTGCCTGCTAGGTTTCCTTAAGAAATCTATTGAGAGAGATACTGTCAAATACCTTCTGGAAAGCCAAATAAAATAGCTGGTTGTCAAGAGAGCTGTTACTACTGCGCATCTGAACTATTCAGTCATTTGTGACAAACCTGAGTGCTCTGATGCTGAGGGATCTGAAGCAGCTGGGCAGATAAGGCTCTGAGGGTATGGAATTACAGGAGGTTTATGCTGATCTACACATGAGCTTCCCTAGATGGGGACTACTCGTTTGTCCCCCCACTGTTGTTTCCAGCTAGGTGTCTTGACCTGCACAGCTGATGTGGCTGCTCTGAGCTCGTAAGGTTGAAAATCAGCCGAGGCAAGATGAGAAATTTTAGCAGAGTCAGGACAGTGATGTGTCTTGACCCTGCACTGCAGTGGCCAGCACATGGGAGGAGGAGGAGCAGCACATCCCTGCAGCTGCAGCAAGCACTGGGCATTGGGAAGCTTCAACCAATCATGAAAGCAAAGCCTAAGAAATGTTGTTTGTCTGTAGCTTATATAAAGGGGCTAAGATTATCTGGGCCTTGGGTGTGTGTAGGTGGCTTCATGTAGGTTTTCCAGCAAAGAAATAGTAGTCTACACTGGTTTTGAAGATTTGGTTTAGTCTCTTCTCAGAAATGAGAATTAAAAATGAAGGGATTTCTTTCTAACCTTTTTTTTCTGTCTTGATTTCTCCTGTGATCGATGAGCCTAGCTTCCATTACTACAGTAAGTTTGTTACTGTGTTTAACCTAAGCTTGGTTCTATACTGTTGCAACCAGCCATGTTTCTGGTTTTTAATGTGATTTGGGGAGCTAGGTATCTGTAATCCGTGGTATAAAAAGTATTGAAAGTAACAACATTACTAGTATGTTTGTATGAAGAGAAGAAATATGAAGTTCTGAGCTGTTTGCATCTCTGTTCTTCCCAGGTCCCTGATTGTATGTCTAATTAACCAGCCATTTAAAAATATTAACCACTTCTTTGACCCTCTGCCACCAACAACAATATGGAAAATTAATTTCTGAAGATTTGCATCTCACATGCTTGCAACATTTGGATCTAGCCTTTAAATTATAAACAATCCAAGTATATAAATTACTTTAATTATAGAAATAGGTCACTATGTTAGTGATGCCAAAAAGTTATGTGGGGAGTGGATGCTCAATTATCACATTTTCCTTTTTAGATCCCTAGGAAGGCAGGAAATTCAGTCCTCTCAAACTGCTTTTTTACCCTTTACTAAATATTTAAGCAATAGCAATTGGTGTGGCTTTAGTCCAAAATAATTTCTAATCTGAAGAGAATTTTTCCACATTTCATTTGTGTTTCTTTTCATATTCTTTAATCAGATTTCATATAAAGTATTATGTCCATTAGAACTAAATACCAATACTAAGCTAAACAGAAATACGCCCTTTCCCCTTAGTTTGTGGGCATATGTGAAGCCCTTGTCCCTGTAGTCAGCAAGAAGCCATTGCCAAGTTGGTAATCACATGCAATATTGACTGTGTTCTCCTGTCAGAAGAAAAGAGAAATGTCTCATCCTGAGTGCTCACTTCAATAGAAATCAGTAATTTACATGTGAATAAAGTCACCATATTATGAGACTGTGTCTCATAGTACTTGCTGAAGCTTACTTGGTCGGTGATTCTCACGCTGATTCATGTCAGGCTTGCAGAATTTATTTTAATTCCTGGAAAAGAATGCAGTTCACTAGGGAAGAATAAACAAGGTGGTTTTTTCAGTCTTCAGTTTTCAGTTTTCATAGAAAACCATGTTGAATCACTTGGTGCAAAGGACTCTTTCAGAATTTTTTTCACCTTTGTAGCTGACACATTAATCTCGCCCTCAGTTTGGGGTATCATCAGAGCTACCAGTGTTAGTACACACTCATGGTTTACAAACCAGGTCTAGGTAAGCTTGTTTCTTAAATCAGTCTACCAGTCATGAGCACGACTGCAATTTCAGCTGTGAATTCTGCCTCTCCTTGCTGTGCCTGGCATGGCTCATGCAATGGAAAGATTGTTGTCTGAAAACTGCTGTGTAAGTAGTAGTTCTTTGCTGTGTGGTCACGTTTTTCCCATCGGTCTCCATAGAATTGCACCTGCACATTTATGGATGCAAATTGTACCTCAGTACCAGCTTTTGGTATGTACAGATGGTCCTTTGCAAGCAGCAGCAATATATTTTTGTGGGCAGAAATTGCTGGCATGTACAAAAACCTGCAGGTGTGGTTTTAAAGCCTATTTTACCCTCTGTGCAGGAAAAGGATGTTCTGTACCTGAGAGCATCTACTTAGACTCTGCTCGAGTGGTCAAACTGATCCAGTGCAGTATTTATGCTTTTGGTTGGGATACTTTGCGTTTTCGGGTACTGAAAACCGTACCCTAAACAACCTTAGTGCTGTTAATCTGAGCCTCTGTTTAATTAAAAAGAACTATGTTTTTCAGCTATGTTTTCAGTGGCATATGTTGAGTTCAGTTCTCACAGATTTCTCCAGCTGAACTTGCTTCATCACCCCTGCTGCTTTGCACTTTTGAGCACTGGCAGTTTCCTCATTGGTGTAGCAAGGCTGGCACACAGAGGGAGGCACAACAGGCCTTCCTAAAGTGAGCAAAAGGCTCCTCCCAAGCAGAGTATGGTGCTGTTTGTGAGGCTTGGAGCACCAGGGTGTTTTCCCTGTGGGCAAGGAGCCACCTGCAATTATCCATAGTAGGTGCAATATATGCCCAGTCGCTGCACAGCTGCCCAAAACTAGTGGCAGGGCAGATTACAAGCCTGAGCTACAGGTTTGGCTTTAAAGACACTAAGCATAACAGAATTATTTTTGCATAATTTTAAATGTACTCTCATATAGTAGTGGTGAATGCTTTACAGACTGGTCTTCTGAATAGATTTTTAGGTTTCCGGGGAAGTGTTGTCATGAGATCTTGGTTAAATAACTGCTGACAGTTGTTTCTAACATGAATTTTCTTTTACTTCTACACATAAATTACTGTAAAATTTTCCTTTTCCTTAATCGACTACCTTGGATGATACAGTTTGAATTTGCTGATGTTCAGAGAACATGACTAATGACCTTGCAAGTTTTTTATATATCATTGCACTTTTCTCGTTGAGGATTGCTTGTGCATCATTATCAGCTCTTTTTGTAAGGAGCTCTTCAAAGTAGTGAAAAAAAAACAATCAAAAAAGTAAAAAAAAAAAACCAAAAAAAACAAACCAAAAACAACCAAACCAAGAAAAAATAAAACCACACCAAAACAACAAAATCAAACAGTGCTAAGGTTGTGTATGCATAAAGTCAGATAAATATGTTATTTAGGCTACAAACTAGCTTTGCCTAAGAACCACGTTTCTTTATAACAACAAAAACTGAGGGTCCATAATCATTTCTTGTAGTGGAGAATCTGTGGGAAGAAGAAGTTCTACCGTGCTCTCAAAAACAGAAATTGACTCAAGTTACATTACTAAACAAGTAGCCTTGTTTGAAAATATAATCTCCTTTGGTAAAATTTAAGTAATGTAGTCATAAGTGACAAGCATAAAATCTGTGTGTCCTCTCATAATTTGCATTCATATATTAGAAATTGATTACTTAGAATAATTGCTATTAGCAAACTATAAATCCATTTGGGAACTGAATCTGTTCCCTGAGTGAGCTTCCTGCCCTCTTTCTCTTTCCCCAAGTTCTTTTGAGTAGCACAAACCTGTATCCTTGTGCATCTTGGATTCATATTATGTTCTCAGTCATGGATGACCTTTTACAAATGACTTCCAATAGCTGCAGCTGAAGTCAACCACAAGATTTGGTCGTAAAAGGTCATATTCCAGTTATACAAAATGTAGATAAATTTGCACTCCCTGCAGCAACTGATTGCTGTAGGTTTTTGGTTTCTATCTGACCAATTTTAATTCAAAACCATGCATTAGAAAAGGTTATGTTCTAGCTTTGTTTCTCTTTGCCTTTCTTCACCTAATTTTCTTTCACTATAAAATTATTTAGTTTACAGATTTTTTTTATTTTTCCAGTTGTTAAAGTTCTATTTCATAGGATTCCTATTTCACCTTTTCTTTGATCCCCTCTCTTCTTCACTAGTGGATTAATTACAGATTATTCCTCACAAATTTGAGTAGTGTCTTCCTGGTACTGTCGAGTTCTTACTGGGGAATATTCTACTTCTAACTGGAATGATTTCAGAGAAGTTGTTTGAGGCCATTCTGCTAAGAGCATGCCTTAGAGTGTCACATTTAGACCTCAAAGAAAGAAACAGGGAAGATTTAAACTAGTATAGTTTGCTTATGTAGGCATTACTCAGAATGAGTAGTAAATTAAAAGAATATTTTCTCTCATCACCACTGGTCACTTCCTGGCCCTATGTTGTACAGACAATTCATCTTCTTTTTGTTTCTGAAATACAGAAACTGTAGACAAAAGCTTTCCATGGTGACTTTGCTGTGGGAATCTTCTTTGTGATTAGTGCCAAGCAGCTGGATTTTTCAATCCCTCTTCGGGCTTGCTGTGTACTTCACTTGCTCACACTACTGCCTTTGATTCTTGCTAGAGAAGCTTTGTAGCTCAGCTGTTTGGGGTGCAGTTGTCCTAGCAGGTGAGTCAAAATAAGTTTCTCTGTGTTTGTGTGCTGCTTCCCATTGGTACTGGCACCTTCATATGCCATTTCCAGGGTGTTCTAATTAAGATTATATAGCAATAGTATGCTCCAGAGTTGGAGATCAAATTATCTTTGCTACCAATGAAAAACCAAGAGCTGACCGTGATGACAACCAGGATGGTGATGACTCCATCAGGCTTTGCCTTGAGGTGGTTAATTGGACTACAGATTTCAACTGCACACATATCCCTCATCTGGACAGGGGCAACCTATGTTCCTAATGTGAACAGAACCCAAGCAGGAACCAAAACCAAAGCCTGACTACTGCAGTGTTTCAGTCCACTGTGAGCCCAATGCAAAGGTTCAGCTGCCTAAGACCATAGCAGGGCATACTAAAGAGAGAGCTGTGTGCCCACAGCTTTGTTTCCATGTGGGGTCTGAGTATGTGGATTCAAGCTCCAGTTGCTCTCCATGGTCTTCTCTGTCATGATAGATCTTACTGTGATCTTAGAGTGAAAAAACCCAGACAGCTTTCCTTCACTGGAAAAAAAAATCAGTAAACCATCCAAGACTGGAGCTCTGAGCAACCTGATCAAGTGAAAGTGTCTCTGCCCATGGCAGCAGGGTTAGAATAGGTGGTCTTTAAGGTCACTTCCAACCCAAGCCATTGTATGGTTTTTTGATCCCTCACAGAATGATGTACTAAGAACCCTGATACAGGAAACTGCAACAGATGGGTAGAAACAACTTCCTTTGTGTCAAAGCCTGGAAACCTGGTTTTTTGGAATACAACTGCATAAGCCATTGAGTTTGACATGGAAGCACAGTCAAAAAGATATTTTAACAGATTATGTGACCTATCCTCCAGATGATCGTAATATAAAGCAGTGTAAAGCACCATACATAAGTAGCAATATGAAAGGGGAGACTTTGTGGTTTGTATAAGTTCAGATGAAAAAGCAATGGCCCTTGCAGTGTGGGAACTGAGAATTTTTACCATTGGATTTGGATCACATTGGGATAGGATTTGAAAAAAATGCACCTACCAGGACATAATTAACTGATCTTTGCTTGCCTATGACAGATGAATAGGAATGTGTTTGCTCCATTCAGTTCCTTAAGAGTGCAGGAATGTGAAAAAAGTAGTAAAGCAGTCGGATAAAAGGAAAAAAACTTTTCAAAGCAGTTGCATAGTGAGCTGTAAAACAAAATTGAAACAAACATCTCTTGTTAGACACAGGAAGAATGCCAAACAGGCATTAAAAATATGCACCATGTTCTGCTGGAAACTATCCAAATCATTATATCAATATTGTGTTGATGTTACAACCAAATACACTATCTGGCATGTTTCCATAATCTCAAGCTTCCATCCTTGAAGGACAAATATGACAAATTTTTGCTTTCCTTTTTCCCAGTTATAGAAAGCACAGCCTTCTAGAAGAAAACTGGCAGACAAGGCTGCTTACTAATTCCATTAGTGGGCATCCTGGCAATTCTGCTCATTTGAAAATTTTTATCACTGCTGATAAGGCAGAAAGCAGGTAAAACTTCACAATTTTAATTAATTTATGTTGTAACATCTCCTTGCCCTAAGTACAGTTACACAACATCAGTCAATGCAGAATTTGGTCCAGGAATGGGTTTGAGTTATACCCCCACCTCCTTTTTACACTCAACAGAATTAATGAATGAGAGCCTTCAGTCTTATTAAGACTAATGTTCCTTTGTCAGTCCAATTTTTTTTTCTTTGGGGTTCCTTCTTGTTATGACTTCGTTAGGTGAAAACTGAATGGTCTATGTTAATCAGCACAAGACATTTGGCTACTCAAGCTTTCCTAAATGTTTCGTTTCCCAGGGTCCTTTGAACTCCCAGGGAACAGTTCTGCATCCTTATTAGAGACTGACAATTAAAGGTCTGTTTTCATATCAAAAGTAATCACGAAAAATTAGCTAGGGAGACCTTGGAATGCTGTGAGAGTTTCAGTGTTTTGAGATGGCCAACTTTCCTTCATTTTCTTCAATCAGTATCAACTTGGGTTTCTTTTTATGTTTCCTTCTGCCAGGGCAACTTATGAGTTGGCGTTGTGACAACTGAGAAGGATTATGCAATACCATGAAGATGTGATTAATATATTTTAGGCCACTGTAACCATATTTGGTTGCATAATTATCATAGAGGTCCAACAGTAAACTAAACTGGGTTTTGAAGGCAATGGTTTTCAGTTTATTGAATTCCTTGTTAGAAGGAGGAGGAAATTATGTGCAGACCTGCAAAAGCTGTGCTGCTTACAGACTTCAGAGAATCTGCCAGTAATACATAGGAAATGAATGATTCTGCCATAAATATTTTAATCTTTGTGTGCCAAGTTACAGGCTTTCACAGAACATAATCTGTTAGTGTCACACCTTGTCTGTTATAAGTCTGAAAAACAAATCTGAGTGTGTCTTCCCCAGGCTCTGGTGCCATGGGAATTTGCTGCAGAAGTTTATCAAAAGTGAGTGCTTTGATTTACTTACATTTGTCAGAATCTGTGCTGGTAGATCAGGACCCCTTGAGTAATCAAGGTGGAGTGGGTCACAACTTAATAGGTTGCATATGTGTTTAAGTCTAGAAACATAAAGTAAAAGATGAACTCGGTTACTTCACAAACTGGAAAAAACAAAACTAAATTGGTATTTGAGTATCAAATTCTCTCTTCACAAATGATTTTTTAGAAGTACCATTCCCACTTGAAGTTAAGTGAATATGGCTGTTCCAGATTATGCATATGCCAGTTTCAGAGCAAGGTTGAGGGTTCCCTTTGCCCCCTGAGATCTCCACACTATTCTCAGTTTTTCTGGAAACCCTCAGATACATGGGAACAGAGAAACAGACTCAGCATTTCTGTTCATCCTCTGCCTTTCTGCCGTGCCACGAATATTAGTAGAATTATCTGAAGACTTAAGGAAGCAAATTTTTTTCCAAAGCTTTTGGCGTTGATGATGGTTGCTTGAAATATATATAAATTTG
Organism: Cisticola juncidis; assembly: GCA_013400215.1. NCBI lineage: Eukaryota > Metazoa > Chordata > Aves > Passeriformes > Cisticolidae > Cisticola > Cisticola juncidis. The sequence goes on from VXBR01011469.1 coordinate 416,534, forward strand.
GATTTGATTTTTGGAAGGAAAAAAATCCCATGTTGCTAGGTCTTATAGCAGTCATGTCACATAAACTGGCAGATTTTAAGGGATTTTTTACTCTAATTAAATGCAGTAGTAATGCCTTACCTTTTGAAATGAAACCTTTGTTTTTTCATCTACATACTTATGGAGCAAACATGCTGTCAAAATCCTTAATGTATCCAACTATTTGAACACAAAAACCAGCATCAAGCTGTTATTTGTTCTGTTGGAGCGTACTCACATTTCCAATCTGAATCTTTTGTACCTGGTGATCTTAATTATATTTGAGCTGGAAGTAGTTTAACATTAAAGGGAATTACAGCAGATTAATCTGTAAACCTGCACAAATATCACATTCCTTTGTATGGAGGTAAGCAGGGCACAGAGTGCATAATTACGTGTTGTTCTCTGTGTAGGCTGTGTGCATAAGGCTGAGGAGTCGGTGTTGCCATTCCTCGTGACAGCAGCAATTATGGCATACTCTCATGTCTTGCAGCTGTCAGTTACATTAGAAAACACACATTATTCCTCTCACTAAGGTAATCTTTTAATCATGGACAAGCAACCAAAAAAAAAAAAATTGCAAAAATCAACTTGCCCTGAAAACAGGAATTAGTATACTAATTAGTGTATGAACATACAAAAAAATCTTTTAAACAATGTTTGTTGTAATTTTTTTTCCTAAAGTGATCTAGCTTGAGGTCAACCCAAGAAGGCCATTTATCTCAACCAGTCAACCACCCATTACACTTTTTGCAACTAGAGAGACAAAAGAAAATCACTAAAAGTTAATTGAGAGAGGTATGTTTCTCCAGTCCTGATGCAAAAATATCACTGGAATCCAGTTCCAGCAGTTTGGCCTCAGTTAACACAGTAGGAAAGCAGTGTCAGCAAACAAGAGTCATAGTTCATACTGGTAAATACAACTTTTGAATCCCAAAGTATCAGTTGTTTGTCTGTGATTAAGGCCTTTGGATTTGCTTGTGATTTTAAGGCTACTCAGGTGACACTATTGAGCCCAGTTAGGAACAGTTTGCAAGGTGACAGGTAGAAAAATAAAGTTTCAGAAGAAATGTAGGAGAAGAGCAAGCTGCTCACCTGCAATCTGCTCACAATGCTCTGGGACTGCACTGGCTACCTACTGGGCAGCTTCCATATGAGTTTTCAGATGGCAGCAAATTTCCCAGTTAGTTTGATGTTGTTGCATAAGCTAATGCCTCATTGCAGTGGCTTGGGAAAAAATGTCAAATTTTTTAAATTTAGCACTGGTATGTCTACCAGAAATGAAACTTCTTGCAAGTGTCAGGTATTACCTGCATTTCATGAGAATGATGCAGGTGTTGCCTGTAGGACTGGCTGACATGTTCTGATATCTCTGGTTTTGTCAGTGTCCCATTGCTTCATGTCCTTTGAGTTAGGAGCACTCTCTCCAGTGGTCGTTTTTGCTTTCTGCTGGTGAATGTTGATGGCCACCCCACAAATGATCGCTAGGCACCAACACAGGAACATTTACCTCAAAACTCAGAGTGCCAAAAATAAAACACAGATTAGCAACTACTCATGATAAGATAACTGTGGCAATTAAAAAAATAAAAATAAAAATAAAAATAAAAATAAAAATAAAAATAAAAATAAAAATAAAAATAAAAATAAAAATAAAAAAATAAATAAAAATAAAAATAAAAATAAAAATAAAAATAAAAATAAAAATAAAAATAAAAAAATAAAAATAAAAATAAAAATAAAAATAAAAATAAAAATTAAAATTAAAATTAAAATTAAAATTAAAATTAAAATTAAAATTAAAATTAAATAAAACAAAGGCAAGCAAAATAACATCTGAAGGAGGACAAATTTTAATGGCCTAATCCTGCCCTATAGTTAGCCTCTTCAGCTAGAAACTGAAAAACTGAACCACTGAACCCCCTTCCAGCACTGGCTGTCATGTTTTTTCACTGCTTTTTGTGATGTTTCTTCTAAATCAATAGTATAGTACACACCAGGACTTTGCAGGTTTCCCCATGTCATGGTGCCAATATATTTCCACCCTAATTTGCAGCGTGTCTGTTATTACAGACCTTCTGAGCACAAGTGCTGACTCTGCCAAATGCACATAGCTGTTCTGTGATGAGGACAAGGATCATCTAGCAAATAAATGGGGAACTCAGTATTCAATTTAGTGATGACCTTGAATCTGATCTCTCTTCCATCCTCTAGCAGCCCAGTCAATCTCTGTCCTGTTTAACCCATGTCATCATTGCTGTCGTATCACAGAGCCACTTCTGCAACTGCCTTTTCCTTGATACTGTACATTTAAATCACCAAAAGAAAGAAGAGAGAAGAAGGAAAGGATTACCATAAACTCCTCTTCACCTCTTACTTAGTAGTGTCAGGAATGGCTGCACAGGTCTTTCCCAGTATTTCTGTTCTTTTTGTTTGTCTGAGGTAGAAACCACAAGGTTGATTGATAATGCAATTTGCATCTTGAGGCATCACTGGAAATACAATGGCATGAAAGGCCACTCTGGCAGAGCACACTTTTCCCCCAGGGCTGACTTTAGAAACTCATTGATGTCACTTCCTTCCTCAGTCAGCAAGTGAATTTTCACTAATTCTCAAGACCAGCTGTCCATGCTGTCAACAGAAAGTTATTAAAATTCCTTTAAAGTGAATCAAAATAGCCTAAAAACAAATGTACTGGGAAACAGGAAAGCATCAGTATTCAAAGTCCACAAACCTTTGAGCAAAATAGTGTTGATCTAACCAGAGATTTCAAACACTCTGCTTTCCTAGCAACTTGTATATCATTAGAGAATGCTAAAAACATACTCCTTTAATCTTCTGTTACCAACAATCTATTTGGCTTAAATATTTGTTAGGAGAATAAATCTTATTTCTCCTAAAGATGAACTCAGTGAGCAAGGGAATAAATTTTAAGAAGTCTCCCCTAAATTACAGTTCTGTGGAGGGTTTTAAAAGCATAACTTTTATATTTAGCAAATAAAAACACAACACAAGCATGCAGGAAGTAATTATCATAAGAGACAATCTTATAATATAGCCTAAAGTAATTATCTTAATTTGAATAATCTATAATGCTTTCATTGAAAAGAGGAGTAGTCTCAGTCCCTTCCCTCAGATGGGAAGGGAGGATCATTTTCTTTTAAGTAGAGTCTTTATACTGTGTTTTAACACTTTAAATATTTTCACCTCATTTTGAAAATTCTGTTTGTGCCACACTTATTAATATGGAAAAGTTGAAATGGAGTATCCTTTCCAGGGCTGGAGGTGGCAGCCACCAGAGCTAGGCAGGCTGCCCTGACAGTTAATAGTGATACTGACAGGTTGTAAGTTCTGTCCTATCATTGTTATTTTTAAATACCCTCGGGCTGCACGTAGCCTAGCTGGATAGGCAAGTGTGAAATTCCTGACTTTCCCCAATATGTGTGGATGGTCTCCAGCAGCAAACTGATACCAGCTGCCCTCTTGACAACTAGTGCATGGTGAAGCAAATTACAGCCCCTTTTGGTCAAAAAGCAAAGAGCAGGTATGAGGTGCCCTTGCTGCTGGAGTCCCAGACAGTGCAGAAAAGCAATGTTCAGTCTAGGTTTTGGTTTTATCTCCAGGAGCACGCAGAAGGACGCTGCAGAAGAAGGCCAGAATAAGGAAACAAGACCATAATTCAACTTGCAACTCTGTGGATAATATCAGGATAGGATTTCTCTCTGGGCCAGCTGGTGCTGAGCCTCAGTCTTGACACAGGCATTTAATTTTATTTTAAGGTAATGGCAGAAGTTGCTTTTCTCCTCCAGTGGTCAAATCCTGAGCTGGATGCTACCAGTCTCTTGGTCATATAGAACCTCTTGCAACATTAAGAGATTTCATACTACATATTAGAAATTTTTTTCTCCCCTCTGAATGTTTAAATTTCTTGAGGGGTTCCAGGTTAGCCAGATTGGCTACTTATCTCAATCTTCTTTTTATCACATCTTTTCTATAAGAGAGTCTTCTGTTTCTTTTATTTTAGATGGATTTCCATTTCAAATTATCAAGTAATTTCCACATGTTAAAGTCTGTTTCTTAATTATAGGTTTTGATTTTTTTTTTACTAATTTACTGTTTCTTGCTGTGCATGTCCCCTATCACATTGATTAGAATATATGCAAACTAATTATTTTCTTTCCCTTTCAGAGTCTGGAAAAAGACTTCAACAAGAGACAATTAATCAGGTATTTGGAAACTTTCATACTTTTTGTTAACTTAATTTTTCAGGCAGAAGAGTTGTGGCAAGCAGAAAGGAGAACTCCACGAGATACACTAATATTAGCAATACAGATGTGCTAAGGATTGTGTCAGACAACTGGCTGGCTCTGCAGATGTGTTGAATTCACAAGAGTAGCCATCATTTTGACCTAAGATTTGCCATTTAAGCAATTTAGTTCATCTACTTCCCAACATGTTGGTGCTGAGGACAAAGCCCAGAGGTAATTTGTTCATGGATATCAAGTTTTGTAGCACAACATTATGCTTTACTTCTTTACCTTCTGTTTGCCAATATTCTTTGACAAGGCAGAAAGCTATTGATACAAATACCTGAACAACATATGTAAGCAGTGTATTTCAGTGTTTCTTAGGTTATTTCTGTGATGAATTTTCATTGAGGCTGCACTAAACAGTGATGCTGCTTGCAGAGGCGTATTCAGTCTTACCTTTATTACTGTATCAAGAGTAATTACTTAGGAAAAAACCTTTATAAATTGTAATTTGTCATTTCAGCATCAGGAAAAGCATATAGGAACTAAACTGAAAAAAGTTCTAACCAGAGAGGAGGAAACCCAGAGTTTGCTTTTGTCAATTACATGTCCTTGTTGATTGAAAGGACCTGCCTCCACAGAAGCAGTGTGCTTGCTTGTCATTCTTTGGCTTCTCATCCCCTTGCTGAGCACTGTTATCCAGATGGCATATAAATGAGCATCTGGATTGTTTGTGAGATTTATTTTGAAACACCACTTAAAAAGCAGTCATTAAAATATTTGCAGTCCAGCAACTACCCTCCCTTAAGCCATCTTCCTTCTAAGCTATCAAGGCATTGGCGTAATTACATCACAGTTATCTGTGAGCTGATCACCAAGATGAAGGACTAACCTGACGGGGGACTGACACCTAAAGCAGCCTGGTCTGGGTCTAACAGCAAGTCCCCTGCCACGGCTGAGCATGGCACAGGTGTCAGTGTGTCACTTTCAGTGGCCTGAGCTGGCACCATTCTTCACCAAGTAAACCCTTGCACGTATGGACACTTGTGGGAAGCCTGGTCCTGTGGCACAATGTACTCTTCAGAGTTTTTACAACAGAGTTTTTCTCATTACTGAGAAACCAATGGATAGATATTTAGTCCAGAACACATCATTGCATAAGCAGAGGAAATCTTTCCCCTTTTAAAATAACTGTAGGAATATTTTGGAATTTAAAGAGAGTTCTGTGCTTTGAGTTTATGTCCAAGAACAAGTCTAATTAATTTTTATAACCAAAACTGCATTTTAAAACTAGCCTGAAATGTCTTGCAAAGCTACTTTTGGGAGTCTTGGTTGGCCAGAAGGGGGGGCGCTTGTATTTTTAAACCACAACTTGAGGCAACGTTGACAGTGTGTGAACGGTTGATTGGAGACCTAATTCTGCACATTTTCTGTGTGCGACAAAATCTGCTTTGTGCACACCATTGCTTTTTTCTGAGGAGAAATTTATTGTGATTAAAAAAAAAAATTGCCACATTTTCAAAGGGTGGATCGTGTGCTGTCTGTTATGTGTCCAGTCTTGGTCTTTTCCTGCATGCCACTGTCTTGCCTTCATTGAATGGCTCACCTGCTCTGTCTGTCTGCAGTTAACCTAAGAGTATCTAATTTTGTAAGAATATTGCATTGTCTTGATATGCCAAATGTATCTAAATAAAACTGTAAAAAGTTGATTTGTAGACATTCCCATTTACATGAGTACTACTTAAGCTGGTGATGTCCCATTCCATATGAATTTCCTTTGGATTTCCAAGAACTGAAAGAGTGTTCAAAACAGAAATCAATTTCACTTTCAAGTCTGTCATTTAGGGCACAATTACAGAAGCATTTTGTATTTGACTCATACTTTTATTGCTTAAAAAATATTTAAAGTTGTGTTGATCCTGATGAATATCTGTCATGGAAGGATTATTTTTATTTTCAATACTGAACTTAAAAATTTATGTGCAGGATAAGGTCCTTTAGTCCCCTTTAAGTTCAGTTCAGCAACAGTGAGTTAAACTGGCTGCCAGAAACTTAAGTGAGGGAGAAGCTCTCTGCAGAAGATGATGTTACGACTTGACAGGAGCAGAAGTACAAAGGGGCAAATAGCAGGAAATATCTTGTTGAGAAGTGAATGAAACAGAGAGGAGATGGAGAAATGATAAAGCTGCTGAAGTGATCTCCTGCTGGGTAAACCCCTGAATGTCTGTGGGCCTCCGGGGCCTCTGCAATCTTGAAGACCACTGTGGCTTCTGTGTGGTTCTCAGTTCTTCTAAAGCCCAAGCACAGTTTAATGAAACATGACATAGACAAAATACTAAGGGAGTATCTGCTTCCAGAAACCTTTCACTACAGTTATCATCATCTTCACTAGGTTTTGTTCCCTTTGTTCCCCATAAGGCATCTGCCAGCTTTCCTCAAACACCCTTTTTGTCATTTACGTATATAATATGTGTGTTCATTTAACAGCAGTGGTCATCAACCACCAGCAGTCAACCAGATGTAACACACACTCTGCTTTTCAATACCTGTTTTTACCTACCTTTACAACTTCAGGGGTAAATCCTGACACCAATGTACAGCCTGTTTACTGTAGCATGTTAAGGTCTGCTGAGGAAAATGCAAGGAAACAAGAAAAACTTTGTGCTTCTATGTAACAGTCTTGGTAAAACAACCCATTAAAGACTACCAATCAAAATGTGTCAAGGAAAATCTTTTATGTTTCATCCTTACCACTCATATCTGCTCGTGTTTTGGTCTTAATGTACACCCCTACATACAGTTTTGTCCAGTGCCTCTGAATATCTGAAGGACTGACAAGAATACATGTAATTGCATTGGGAAGTTGAAGTTGCTTGCAGAGTCAGACTTTTGGGTTAAAATCCCAGCTGTGTTTGAGCTCAGACTTGAGCCTGACCCTTCTGCTGTGAAGCAACAGGTCAAGTTGGAAGACTAGTGAGAGTGCTCCACAATATCTGTCCCCCTGTTTTGTCACTGAGGAGCTTTTTGATAAGGCAGACACTCCTGAAGTGGCACATCCATCCCTCAAGTCTTTTAAGTGCTCTGTCAGGGAGCATTTCCCTTTCTGCCCAAGGCAATGTGCTTGCTGGAGCTGGGGTTGGACCATGGATAAATACAGCTCTGACATACTGTCAGTAGGTGTACACCTTGTGCTCAAGAAAAGAAGGCAAAGACAACTCAAACCTCTGGACCATAATGAGAAATAGCGTCTTACCTGAAGGTTGCTTCCGGCACAGAGTGTGATAAATCTATATTAATATGAGTGAAAACTTCACAGTTCAGACCAAACTCCTTGGTTGCCCTTGTGCACTGCTGTAGTTTACTCTAGTTCTCTCCTCTATCCCCGTCATCATCTCAAATGACCTAGCTAAAAAAACCTTCAGTCCATTTATCCCAGCTTCCAAGTCCTGACACTTTGAGGCTCTGTGATAAGTATGGCCCTTGCTTCTGTTTTCCCAGTTTGTGGTCATTTTCCTCAGTGTTACTTACTTTATTCCTCCAAAATTTGTTTGAAAATCTATGAAAGAGCTAATACATTTAGTCCACTAAAGAAACTGAATTATTGTTTCCCCTTCATGTGCTTTATAAAATCTAATGGCTGAGGTTGGAAGTCATCTCTGGAGGTCATCTTGTCTAAACCCCTTACTCATAGAGCAGGTTGCCCAGGATCACATCTGGCTGGATTTTGAGTACCTTCAAGAATTCCTCTATTCCTGGATATTCCTGGATGCCCCTGCTTGATATTCACACAGTAGATACGTGTTTTGTTATATTTATATGGAATTCCTTGTGTTTCACTTAGTGCCCACTTCCTCCTGTCCTATCACTGGACACCTCTGAGAGGAGTCTGGGACCATAATTTTTACTGCCCCCACTTCTTCCCTCCCAGGTGATGTACACTGATAAGATCTCTCCAAGCCTCCTCTTGTCCAAGCTAAACAGCACCAGCTCTCTTGGCCACTTCTTGTATGTCACATGCTCCTAACCTTTAAATACCTTGTTGCCCCTTCACTGAACTCACTCCAGCATGTCTACCTCCATGTCCATACTGGATGCATTCCAGTATGCCCATGTCTCCTGCACTGGGAAGTCCAGAACTGGACAGAGCACTCACAGTGTGTCTGTGTCTCACCAGGGCTGAGTGAAAATGTGAAGGATCACCACTCCTGATCTGCTGGGATCACTCTGCCTCATGCAGCCCTGGAGGCTGTTGGCCTTTTTTGCTTTGAGAGCACATTGCTGGCTCACAATCAGCTTGTTCTCCAGTTCCCTCACGTCCATTCCTACAAAGCTGCTTTCCCACTGTGCAGCCCCCAGCCTGTACTGGTTCCTGGGGTTGTTCTTCCCCAGCTGCAGGCCTTCACATTCCATTTTGTCAAATTCATGAAGTTCCTGTTTAGCCATTTCTCAAGCCTGTTGAGGTCCTTGTGAATGGCAGCACAACCCTCTGGTGTATCAGCCACTCCTCCCAATTTTGTATTGCCTGCAGAGTTAGTGAGGGTTCTGTCTCATCATCCAGGTCAGTAAAAAAGACGTGGGACACTTTTGGACCCACTACGGACCTTGGGGCAGTATTGAATGGCCTCCAGCTGTAATTTGTGCACAACTGTTTGAGCTCAAAGTTCTCAGTCCAACTCACTGAGCACTTACCTAACCTGTACTTCATGAAGGTGTTATGGGAGTGCCAAAAGCCTTAATAAACTCGAGACAAACAAGAGCCAGTACTCTCCCCTCACCACTGACCCAGTCATCTCCTTGTACAGGGCTATGAGACTGGTCAGGCTCAATTTCCCCTTCATAAATCCATGCAACATGAGATTTAGCTGGAGGAGAATCACCAGTGGAGTACCCCAGGGATCACAGCTGAAAAAATACCATTTAACTTTTTCATTACATACTAGGATGATGGGATGGAGTGTACCCTCTGCAAGTTGTCACAGGATGTACAGCTGGGCTGAGGAATTGGTGATACAACAGACGGTTGTGTGCCATTCAGAGGGACTTCAGCAGGGTGGAGAAATGGATCAACAGTAACCTCATGAAGTTCATCAAGGTGAAATGCACCTAAAAGGGGAATAGTCCCTTGCTCTGTCATGCTCCCAAATAACGAGGCAAAGCTGATCAGCCTGTAATTTCCTTCCTATCCAACCTTAAAGATAGGAGTGATGTTTGCTTTCTTGCAGTCCACAGGAAACCTTCCCCAGTCACCATGATCTTTCAAAGAAAATCAAGAAAAGGCTCACAGTGACATCCTCCAGCTCCTTCAACACCCATGGGTGCATTCCATAAGCTCCTTGTTTCTGTTCCATAAGGACTTGTTTCTGTCTAGTTTGTTTAAATATTCCCTAATCTGATCCTTCTCCACCAAGGGAAATCTTCCTTGCTCTAGACTTGAAGTGTGGCCTCACCAGTGCTGAATACAGAGGGACAAACCCTTCCCTAGTCCTTTTGGCCATACAATTTTTGATACAAACCAAGATTCCATTGACCCTCTTGGCCGCCTGGGCACACACACTGGCTCAGATCCAGCTGCTGTTAACCAGCACCCCCAGATCCTTTTCTCCTGGACAACTTTCCAGGCACTCCTCTTCTCCCTGATCCACTATGTGGGTCACCTGGGCATTTCCTGTAGGTTCTGGCTTGTTTACTTGTTTGAGGTAGACAGCTCTGAGCCCTCTCTGGTTGAATGAGATCCTTCCTCCTCTCCCTGAACATTTTGTTTATCAGTAAGCACAAGTTGAATTTTTTTTAATTAATTTTTATTTTTTTATCTGACGTATTATCAGATAGGGTATTATCAGAAAAAAATCAGTTAGGAAAAAATGTTCGGTTTTTCCCTACAGATAACATTTTCTTTCTTCCAAGCTAATAAGGGCTGCTTCTGATAACATTCTCTGCCCCCTTTGAGTTCAGGTAACGAAACAGTCCTTCACTAATTAGTTCATAACATACCAAGATGATGACCCTCAGAAAAAAAATGCAGGAGGAACAATTATTTAAATAAGTACAGCAGATACATACTTTTATGTGAGAACCTTTTCAGTCCCTTGGGGAGGAAGCTGTTTCTCAGGTTGTAGAGACAGGAATATAAGTGCAGTGTCTGAAGATAAAAATATCTTAAATTATATGAAGAATTATTATTTTTGTGAAAAACGTCCCCAAGTATTAGACTATGCAATGAATTGAATGCTCAACAGAAATATTGAAAGACATGGTGTGAGGTTTGAGCAATGAAAGGCAGCATGGACTGGGAGGCTGTGTTGCAATCCCAGTTAACAGATTTCTGTGTCTTTTCTTGCTCTGTGAAAAGGCAAGGTTTTTCTACCAGTGATAATCAGAAATTAGGAATCACAGTATTCACATAGGCTAGGCAATTATTATCTTTCCTTGCTTTACAGACATGGCAAAATGAAGTGTGAAGGTCAAGGGACTTGCATAAAACCAGACTGTGGCTCTGGTGGGTGCAGCTCCCCTTAAAGACAGTGCTGCTCTTATGATTCCTGTGTTTCAAGGAGGGATGGTGCTTGAACTAGTTAGTGTTTGGGTGGCACACTGATCAGCTGTGGCACTGCTTGCATATTAATGCATATTGAGTGGATAGCCTCACAAAAATCTACTACAGAATAAGCTAGTGTATTTTCTTTTACCTGTGACAGACATGATTTAGCCCCATTCAGTGAAACAGGGCAGTCAGTGTGAGGATGGAGTGTACAATGAATAATGCCTTTTTGCCATTTCACATTCTATTTTTTCCCACTGTAATTTATGAATGCAATCAATTCTCAAGTATTATTATTTCTGTCTCAAAAGGAACACACAAATTTGTTTAAAAGTGTACAAATTAAGGCAAACACGTATTTAAGATATTTGCCAACCCAGAGTACATTTACATTTCCACTTCTTTTTTATTTACCAATAAAGTCATCTAATTTGAATTAAATGCTAATTGTGATTGAAGGGAAAATGCTTTGAGACCTCTAGAGATCTTAGTGTGTCTTCCAAAGCAGTTTGGGAGAAACTGAATTCTTCATGCCCGAATATACATTAATATTCTTCACTTGAACTTAGTTTCTTTTGAAACTTCTCTTATTATTTTTAAAAGAGCAAGATCTCTTGTTTATGCTGGAAGATAACTGTGTTTACCTGCAAACAAGATAGAGATGGATTCTGTTTACCAGAAAAAAAAATACCTTTTTTTATTTGTGGTTTCCTTTAATGTGATAAATTCTGCTTTGTGTGCAGAAGCACAGGGTTCGATTTCAGGCCTCTATTCTCAAAGCACTTGCTGGAAAACAGGAGCCAGGGTTTCAGTCCAAGCATGCAGGGTTAACCTCCAGGATTAACACCCAGCAGTTTGGTCAGCTTCCTGCAAAGTGTGTCTGTTCATGCAGGCAGGGAAATGGGCACAGGGTCTCTCCTGTGCAGGCTGTGTGTTAATCAGCAAGGGCTGAGACATGGTCCCTCTTTGGATAACAAATGTTGGTGAACCTTTTCTTTAGAGAGGAAAATAGATGTTGTCAGAAATATGAAATGTGTTCAAAAATTCCAGCTTATCTTGAGTTGGGAGCATGCAAGAAACATTATCTGTTTTCAAATACGTGTTTCAAATACACTTGAAAACAGCAATTTGGGGAATCGCATTTGTCAACAGCAGGAACTGTTTAGGTGGTTTGGTTTACTTCTCTGTTTTGAGTTATGAAAAATTAAGCATATTAGCATTACTTAATGAGTTAAAATAAGAGATCAATATGCAATATACAGAAATTGCCTGAAAGAAATTGCTGTTCAGATTTAAGCTCCCTCTCTACATAACATAAACCTACTTGTTATGAAGCCCTATGATTCACAAGATGAATATCACATGCTTAGTTTAGTCCATTTTGAATTTCAGATTGTTTAAACTGCTTTGCTGTGAGATTGTTCTATATAGAAATGTGAGTGAGTGTAAAGATTTCTGGCCACTGACCACAGTGTTTGACTTAGGTTTTACTAATATAGAGGAGAACTGAGCTCAGAATTAAATCTGAACACAGTGGTTTACCTGTACCCAAAACAAGTTTTGCTCAGTAGGAAGGAGGTTGGACTAAATATGCCCAGGTGTTAAGAGGTCCATGACCTGAAAATGGCCCTCTATTAACAGTGCATCTTAGCTGCACATCTAGAGACATGCACTTCATGCAGATTGGCTTCAGACTCTGCTCAGACACCAGCTGCCTGGGCTTAAGGGACTCTGTGCTTATTTTCAAGTCTGTAAGTTATAGTACAAAGAACCAGCACCATAAAACTGCTATCAGGAGGCGAGACAAGCAGCATCAGCATTGCACTATCCTGAAACAACTTTATTATTGCTACCAATTGAGCTTCACTATTTATTTATTAGTAATAAGGGAGTGGAATGCATTTTTTGTTTGCTGTACTTGGTTGCAGTTGTATTGGTGAATCTTTAATCTGTCACGCAAAACTTAGTTTCTGACAATAATGGCATCTTTATTGCTACTTTTTCTATTAATTATGCCTTGATCTTTCTTATTCCTCCCATTCAAAGCATGCTTTGGAGAATCCAAATGCTTTGATTGTGAAGGTGGAAACAGGACGGAGTTAATTCCACATTTGATCAAGAATTGGCAAGTAAATTAGAGCTTAATTTCCTTCATCCAAGTTGCTGACCATGTGAATCAGCTTGTGGAAGTGGCTCGTGCAGCCTTGCCTCATTAGCATCACTTTGGGCTTTCTATAGATGAAGACAGGGCAGGGAGAGCAGGGGAGCCTGGTGCAAAGCCAGGAGTTGGGTATCTATGAGGTCTTAGTCAAAGACAAATGGATTTCTCCTGTCCCCTTATTAAGTGGGGACAATACACTACTACACTTGTCATAACGTTTTTGTTTATCTTACCCCATTGGGCCTCTCCACTTTCCCCACTTCCTGTGGGCCTGAGTTGTTCTCCTCCCAAACCATCTCTGGATTGGGGCTCTCCATTCAAATTTTTCCACACCAATCACTGACACTTGGCCATACCATATAAAAAGAAAAAATCCTCTCTTTCCCTCTGCCCTTTCCTTCTTCACTGTCTTGGTCTGTATTCTTGCCGTAACTTCAAGTCACCATGAAATGAGATGCTGGACTTTCTGCTAACAGATTCTAGGGGCAATAGCCACTGATTCACAAAGCTGTGTTTGAAAAGCAGTATGTAAAAGTACTGGTATCTGTTAATTAAAATTTACCTGCAGTATTTTTTTTCCTTACTATGATCAGTTATTCTATTTTATGTCTGGCTTAGAGTTCACAAGGATGTCCTTTGAACCTAATTGTAATTCAGCTACAAACTCTGATGTTTGCCTCTTAGTCTCTGGCGGAAATTCTGAGTATCTTATATACTCTTTTTCTTTTTTTTTCCCCTCAACCTGTTTAGTAACCTTAGAGATGCCTGGTACAAGAACATGTGTTTTAGGGATACATATCTCATAGGAAAATGTGGTGTCTGTGACAGTAAGGTCTTGCCTCTGGCTTTTGAGGCATGTAGCATCAGTGATATGCCCTGAATAAATTAGATAGGCCAAAAAAATTCACAGCTCCACTGGGAGGTGAGGGGTTAGTGGTGCCTATTATCTTTGGAGTAGCTGATACAAGAACAAGTGATGAATCAAGAGGTTTATCTCCCCTGCACAGAAGGTGAAGCACCTCATCAGCAAATATTTTCTGCCAGCCTGAATAGTCTCTCCATTGAGAGATCCTGTGAGAGTCTGGTTAGCTCACCAACATTACACTAAATGACTAAAACAATGATATGAGATAGTTCTGATCATATTTACATGTTAGCTAAGGTAGCATGGTAGCAGCAGAGGAGTCTGGTCATTCTGAATTACATTTTCCAAATTGTCTTCTAGCACAAAAGAAGTTAGGATAATCTCTTCTTTTGGCAGGCTTAAGAAAACTTCCACGGGTATAATACGGGTACAGCTCTTCATGTTTGTTCAGCTGAAGTGAGGTAGTAACAGATCCAGGCTTCACTGGTTTGCTGAAAATAGGAATCATTCAAACTTTTTCCATATTTAAACTGCATACCAAATCTGAGCTATCTGCCACAGTGATGGTCCTCTGATTAAGAGATTTTTCTAAGTGTGCCCAACAATTATCACAGAATCACTGAACAGTTTGAGTTGGAAGGGACCTTTCAAAGGTCACATGGTCCAATCCCCCTGCAATGAGCAGGGACATGTTGAACTAAATCAGTTTGCTCACAGCCCCATCCAACCATTATGTGAAAATCTTGAGGTTTTAGGCTGAAATTATTGGTTCCAAAGTTTTCAAAGACTCACAGATACCTACCATCCAAGTATGAGGATGTTTCTTTTATTGTCCTCCAGTATTCAAGCTGCCTTCAGCTAAAAACCTAAATTAAGAGACTCATCTCTATGTGCTCCTTGATCATTATAGAGTTAGAGAGTGAATTGGAAAATGAACCTAATCTTAAATTACTCTTTGTCAGTTTTCTACAGAGAGATCCTAGGTAAACAGGTAAGTGGGCAGCAGAGAAAAGCACAAAAAAAACAGAATATTTCTTTCCTTTTCTTTATGGCATGTTTTCTGCTGGGCTTCTTTAATTTTATTATTCCTGTTAGCAAAACTGAATATCCAGCACTAAGGCATTTAGGAAACACAGCACTGTCTGTACTGCAGGCCATTAAATCTTTGTAAATCAGCCCTGGAAAATCAGCCTTTCCAATACATCATTATCTTTTTGCATGGTGAGTTGCTCTAATTGCAAACTGCCTAGATGAGATCCCACCCTTGCATTGTAAAATCACCACAAAGCATAATTGGATGAGTCTTAACCATTCTTGGCAGTAGCTGATTTCTTCAACCCCAGTGGCTTGTGAAGTTACTAAAGGAAAAGACAGCTTCAGTGTGTATAAAATAAGGTATTGGCTACTTATTTTTACAGTGAGGAGAAATTCTCTTGTGAACGAGGAGGAGCAGTAAATCTCCAGCAATAAAAATGTTTTTTAAAAAAATCCATTAACCTATTAATGACTTTAAAATGCCTTTTGTTTCAAAAGTTTCACGAAGTTGTCTTCCAGTAGCCAAACATCACAGAAATACTGTATTAAATTCCATTTTTCCTTGAATTTAAGCTCATTTTTAAATCTGTCTTCAGCTCCAGCCTAGCTAAACTGAGACAGAGCAATTTGGATACTCTTCTACTCTTCTAAATTGGGCTCATGGCCACTTCTCAACTTCCTTTCAAATGTGTTCATGCAAATAGAGGACAGAGATCTCTGCACAATTACTGGCAAAGGTGCAACACTTCACTGGGTTTTAGTTCTCAGACTAAATGTACACCACCTGCTGCACAGGTTGTCAGCATGTCACAAGGACAGCCTTGTGTCTTTCCAAGCTAACCATGGAGTTCATCTTCCATGTCAGGCAGCTGGTTCCCAAACTGAGCAGCTCTTTGGAAAGACATAAAAGGACATCCCTGTCCTTGGACACTTGGCTCAAAGAGTTTGGTGAGGGCTGTCTGCATGGGAAGATCTGGATCCAGAGTCAGTGTCTGGCACTGCCTGCATGCTGCCTGTTGTTGGTGTAGGTTCAGGTATTTTCAGAACAACAATGCTCAGCAGCTTGTGGGATGGACTGTTAGGAATGTAGATATGTGGACATGGATGTTTTTTAAAAGTGTTTATCGGTTTTGCAAGTTTTTGTTTACCTGCTATTGCTGTGAGAAAAAATAAGAAAGAAGATTTCACATGGAGATGTCAGGATTTTAAAGTGTCATAAAATGCTCAACAAAAAATCACTGACACCGAGAGCAAGCCAAAGAAGGCACCTCTCTTTATGTAAGACTGGTGTCATAAAATATTTAAATCCTTTCAGAGTGTGTGGCTTTCAGCTCTTTCATGCAGATAAGTGTCAGACTGTCAGGCAGCTTTGCTTAAGGAACATGACACTATCTATTAAACAATTTCTCTTAGTTTCCTAAGAAAACTGTCTAGTTAAATATTTCTCATCAAAAATAAAGCTTGATTCATCTTTTCATTCATCTCACCTTTATTAGGTACTAACCTAGTTACTCGGGCAAGTGTATAGAAAGGTTTGATCTCTTTCTTTCTTCTTGTTTTTTAACTTTTTGAGTTGGAAAACTTCTGTGGCAATGTATCAGCCATTTATGCCTTTGGAAAATATCACTGTCCATTCCTATTCTTCGATCAAGTTACAGCCAGCATTTACTGCAAGGACACTACCCCTCATGGACACCATAAAAATATATACTAGCTAACATAAGTGGGATAAGTGTCTCAGATAGAAGGGGAAGAAGAAGCAACTAATAATATTTTACATATTCAGATAACTTCTTGGTCCTCTGATCTTCCTCTATCATTGTTTTATCCCTATAGTTTTGGGGTTTTGTTTGGGTTTTTTTTTATTTGGCTGAGGGAGGGAGGGGTAGGCTTCTGGGGATTTTGGTTTGGGTTGGGTTTGGTTTCCTTTTGGGAATTATTTTTTTATTTTGCTTTCTATTTGGGCCTTTATTGCTAAGAAATTCTTTCTTCTTTTTCTTCATCTCACTAGAAAGGAGCCCCTTCCAACTGACTCTAACTATGCATATGTTTTCCTTTACAGTGGTACTGAGATTTTTCTGAATAGTTCTGTCCATTCTTCTCTGAAGATTTAATCCCACAAAAGATTCTTTTAGTAGGGATTCCTACAGCTGCATTCACAGTTTCTGCAACTAAAATGCAGTCTTCCTCTGGTACCATCTTGGGTTACCCCCAATGCTTGTCCTGGATCCCAGGCAGACCCTTTGAAATGGAACAAAATCAAGACCACACACACCTTTCAGTCTGTCCTTTTTCCCTCCTGTTCTAGTGTAACTAGGGACTCTTCCACTAGCTCAGGATGACAGGATGGCTTGAGAAGGCAGAACTTTCCTCTGAAGTATAGGGTTCATTTTAGTGGCTTTAGTTTGAAATTCAGAAGATTTAAGTTTCTTTGCACAGAAATGAAATGTTAAATTCAGGTGACACAACATAGGAAGTCATGAGGTACTGCCCTCTGCTGAGTTTTCTCTGCATTGGGTAACACCAGTACAGCCATGTATCACTGGAGACCATCTTCTAAATTTTTAAAATCACCAGAGTTGCACCGATGAACTTATAATTTTTAGTTACTTTAGTACTGTTACAATTTCATTCCTACTTCTGTTGAGCTTTATATTGTGTAGTTGGTTTCTCAGTATCCAATATTTTTCATCTCACCTTTTGAAGTTACAAGTTTCTCTTTTAAGGTAAAAACATTTAAATAATTTGTAAGTCTGTGCTTCTGCAGTAACAGTTGTAAGAATGGCACTTTGCCAGTCACTGTGATGCTGAAATTCCCATTAGGCTCATAGTCATACCCTGGTTTACTACTACTATTGCTTTCTGTTGTTACACACTGACTTAGTTCCTGAATTATTTCCATCTTAGGGCAGAAGGGATAAATCTCTAGACACACATGTTTCATTTGCTTTAAAGAATAAAATATTAGAATACATTTAAAATATATATATTAGAAAAGCTGACCACATCAAATCAAATGAATTCAAGTATCCCTTTGCATCTCTAAAACACCAACATACTTTCTTTCTCACAGATATACAAGTCCTGCATGACTCTCTTCTTTTATTTGTTTTCACCAACACAAAAATCAGTTCAGTGGCATAAAGACTTGCTTGTCAGTGGCTTGCAGCAGCACAGAATACCCTGATCCCTTGGGTTTGTTTTCCTTACGAGAAATTATTACATTGCAACATACGCTAACTTTTATTGGAACTGCTTGTTTTTTCATAGGCTTTTTTCAAACTGGAATTCAAATTGTGTTCCATTTATTACCATTTCTTACATTAGTCCTCTGAATTTTGACAGCTTTATTCGAATTGGCCTATGAACTTTATCATCCCCCTCCCAAGTCCAGACTTATGACCTGCCAGTCCACTAATCAACTTTCCACTAAATGTTTAATTAGTTTATGCCAGAAATTACTTTTTATGTAGATTTCAAAAAAAGTTAGACCTATGCAAGCAGTCAGGTAGTCTGTGACTGTCTGTCCATCTAACCATTTTTCTGTTACTTGCAACAAAATATTTAAAAACCTTTCTATCACCATCCTCCTGCTCCAGACATGCTATGAAAATAAGTAGCTGTGGAGGTGTCCCAATGCAGCAGGCTTGCCCACTGACAAGAGAAAAAAATCTACAAGGTTTAGAAGACACATGAGAATCCACTCAGGAATGAGCAAGCAGAAATACCCATATTGCAAGAAACTCTTCAGTCAACTTGCATGATACAAGACGCTGAAGAATTTGATGTCAAAACACAGGTGTAAGCTTTGCTGTTCCTGAAGTTTGTGGATTGCACAATGACTGGAGACATATAAAAAGATGTTTAGGAGGAAAGTCTCATCTTTTCACATTCTTTGCAGGGTCACTAGTTGATGTTTAGTTCATTGGGGTCATTAATGTTGATGTTTAAATAAGTCAGAGGGAATAGGCTCCAAAGGCATCTATTTCTCCTTATCAGCTGTGAAAGCAGCTCAGGTGTGGGCATCTGTGTGACAGATACCTGTGTGTACATTCAGTCTAGTGCATCCACTTCCATCATCTCTCTGTATGCAGATAGGAGTAAGATCACTTTGGAGGGATGATTTTGTCTGTCACTACACCCTGCTCAAACCAATTGATGTCAGCTGTTTAGGAGCCCTGGGCTTGTCCTCTACCATCACCGGGGGACAAGGGCTGCTCCAAATCTCAGTGGTGGGAGTAGATCCACCTCTTACTGTGATGGTGCCAGTGCACTCCAGAGAATGACCATGCAACTCCACCAGTGTCAGTTGTCACAGGGGAAAAGGTGTTCACTAGAGAAAAATGCCTGGCCACCCCTACCAGAACTACCCCCTTGTGTGACCCAGTTTTGGTTTCTTAAGAGGTGTGACTTGAGCTATTTATCTTTGTAGGGACCTACTGTGTGCTAACAGGTAATCTCTGGAAGCATGTATTTCAGTAATTAGCCCAGCTTGTTCCTAAATCAGGTGTATTGATCAAGCAGTTCAAAAGGGGCTTTGTAGTACCAGATGTGGTTTGGTTATGAGCACACCCCACCATCCTTGCTGCTGCTGCAACGGGAGTGGGCTGGGCTGGGCTGTCATGGTGCTCTCTGATCCTCTCCATGTTTGCAGGATTTCACACTCCAGCCTCTGGGGATGCCAAGGAAAGCAGCGTGGAGGAGAAGTGCTCCTGTGAACCTCAGTAGCCATGAGATGGCTGTCTCCAGCAGCAGGAACTGGCAGGGCAGGGCTGACCCTCTTGGTGTGGTATTTGCCTCCTCGGGGAGCAGACTGCCTGAGCTGCAGAAGACGAGTGAGCCCCCTCTCAGCTGGCTCAGAGGGGTGTACCTGCCTCCTGCTCTGCACCCCTTGAACAAGACCTTCGTCAAGGGTGGTGAGTGGCAGGACACAGACAGCACCCAGGAAAAGCGCAGGGCCTTTCTGCAGGGCTTCTGCAGGAAATACAACAGCAGAAAGAAGCGGCAAACCCACCTGGTGCACCTGGTGTCAAGAATTTATGTGGAGGACAGGCACAAGGTCCTGTACTGCGAAGTGCCAAAAGCAGGCTGCTCCAACTGGAAAAGGGTCCTCATGGTGCTCAGTGGACTCGCTGCCTCAGCAAACAACATCTCCCACGACGATGTGCACTATGGAAAGCATCTAAGGAAATTGGACAGTTACGACCTAAAAGGGATTTACACGCGCTTGAACATGTACACCAAGTTCATATTTGTACGTGATCCTATGGAAAGACTGGTATCTGCCTTCAGGGATAAATTTGAACACCCAAACAGCTATTACCATCCGGTGTTTGGGAAGGCAATAATTAAAAAGTATAGACATAATGCAGATGAGGAAGCACTGAAAACAGGATCGGGAGTGAAGTTCAAGGAATTTATCCAGTACTTGTTAGATTCCCACCGACCAGTAGGAATGGACATTCACTGGGAGCAAGTCAGTAAGCTCTGCTATCCCTGCCTCATCAACTATGATTTTATAGGGAAGTTTGAAACCCTGGAAGAAGATGCCAATTACTTTCTGCAGCTAGTAGGTGCTCCAGCCAGTCTGAAGTTCCCTAAATTCAAAGACAGACATTCCTCTGACGAGAGAACAAGTACAGAGGTAGTGAGGCAATATTTGAAGGAATTGTCTAAGGAGGAGAGACAGCTGACCTATGACTTCTATTACTTGGATTACTTAATGTTCAATTATACATCACCACTCGTATAGCACTAGAACAGCTTCAGGCTTCTATTAGATATTTATCATTTTGGGATTCAAAACAACTACTTCGATATTAGCCCTGAAAGGAAACAAAGTTACTACTAAGTAGAGTTGAATTAGTGGGGACTTTATAAGCTAGAGTGATATCAATTGATATTAAATTATGGAGAATGCAAAGAAAAAAAGACCTGTAAACAGCATAAATTGCACTAAAATGCCTGAAAAGGCTGCTTTTACCATTATGGATTATACTATGGAAGCAGTAGCTCAGACAGCTGTTGCATGAGCTTACCTAATGTTCTTTTAATGGTTTAAGAAAAAAAAAAATCAGAGTGGTATGATTCTTTTTTTGGCGTGTTTGCTTCCGAAATGGGTTTTGAAAAAACTTTTGAATGTATTTTTACTTTCTGTCACTTATTAATAAAGAATCATTGGTTAATTTTCTAAAATGTTTACAGTGCTCTCAGTTGCAAGGCTAGGTTTTTTGATTACTATGATACTGTAGGCAATTTTAGACCTGATTTTTTTATTAAAGGATGCTCTCGAATACAAATGCATCAAACTAAAAATAACACTGCTGCTCAGTTGATGAGCAGAATAAATTTGGGTAAGCCTGTGAAGGACCAGTCCACTACCTCATTTTGATTGATGCACTGGAGATGACAAGTACAACCCTCCTTTCAGAGAGCAATTTACAGAGAAGGTGTGTGTGCCCGCTGCCTCCCAAGCCTGTAAGCTGGTTCTGCCCCCAGAGCTTCCTGAAGTCACCTGTGTTTTGCTGTCCTGCCTGCCTGGCCAGTGGTCACCGAGCCCCCAGGAGTGGGGTGCGTGGTGCAGTTTTATGTGGTGGAATGTGTATTGGTGATTTGTCCTAGAGGAAGATATGTCCAGAATTCCACAGTCCAGGTTTGAAAAGAAATAGGTAACTTCTACCCTTCCCTTCCCTCTCCTCCCACAAGTGCTGCCTGACCAATACATGGAGTTGTTCCTGCAACCTGTCTTGCCCAACAGGTGGACCAGGGTGTCCCAGGAGGAGGAGAAATCTCTGCAAAATCATAAGATCATGGATCCATTGAAAAGGCCTCTAAGTTCATCAAGTCCAAAGATTAACCTAACACTACCAAGTCCATCACTAGATCAAATCCCTAAAATGCATAGGGAAAAACCTCTATGCCCTTCCACAACCAAGATGTCACCTATGCCTTTCTTTCTGAAAGGGTTTGGGGCATCTTGCTCCAGTGTCTCAATATAGCAAGTTAGTTGTAGGGTGAGGGAGTGGCCTGATGGGAAAGTGATGCAAGTAAAATGTCCTTTTCCTCCGTTTCCCAACCATTGGTCACAACTAATGCTATTATAGTTGTCTTTTTCTTCATCTCAGGCAAGGTATGATGTGCAGATTTAGTCCTCCCACAGGAGTAATGGTGGGTCCCAACTGAAAGGCCACACCATTTCCACCTAGGTATCCTCGCTGCTTGATCCTCCCTCCGTTTTCTCCTCAGAAGAGGAAAAAAAGCCACCTCCAGTCTCCATGGTGCCAAAGTGTAATCAAACAGGCTCTGCACATCTCTCCTTGTGGCAGGACAAGCCAATCCAAGGAGAAAAGGTAAAAGAACACTGGGCAGCCCAAGTCAGGGGTTCTGCTGTCTGTGGCTAGCAGCACCCATAGCTTTAAACCATCCTGTTCCCTGGGGCCATGGAGCAAAGAGAAGCAAAAAGCCATCCGTCAGCATGAGGTGTGCAGAGAGGCTTTTGCTCAGCACCAGTGAGAAGTTGCAAGGATGCCTTGGACAGGTAAACACACGCATTGTTTATGTGACCTGTTGCTGTGCTTGGTGGACTCAGGTGTTAACACCCAGAAGTGTTTGGGAGGGGATATGTGAAATTGAACCTTCCCCATGAATGCTTCTCCTCAGGTGAACAAAAATCTCCCCCTTTTAACACAGGATGGTGTTTGACTCACACCTTCCATGTCAGAAATCCCTCCTGGTTTTCCTGTGGGCCCCACCCCAGCACTGCACACTCTGCCTGAGGCACCGTGGGAAGCACAGACATTCCATGGCCGAGTGCTGAGCCCCTGGCTGGTGATGGTTCCTTGGTTCCTTGTCCTTGTGTGCAGGACACCAGCACGCAGCCACTGCGCTGCCACACCAGCCACACTGCTTAATGGCTGTTACTGAGTTCCCATTCGTCTTTACCCAGCAGGATGGATTTTTTACTTAGCTTGACCATGCATTTTCATGGCTGTTGCTCTCAAGTGCAACTATGCATCAGGACATTAAAAAAGAGCTCCTGAAAGTTTTGATTTTGTACTGTGCAACCTTCTAACTCATATGAAAACTGGCGTGGATTTGACCTCTAGATTCTCTGCTCTTGTAAGTATTGGATTCAACCTCAAATCCTGAGTGAATGTCTCTTGCCTTATAGGAAGACCATTACATATAGTAAATTTAAATAAAAAAATAAATGTCCACCAACCCTTGGGTGTTTATATATTTGCTTTGTCTTGTCTGTTGTGGATTTGTGTTAATTAACTGATAATTTACAGACAAAAAAATGGCAAACTAGTTGTACTAGTATTTTCAAAAAAGCACAAGGAAAAAGTGTAACATGCTATTAAAGAATGGAGGCCAATTTATGGATAAGTTTGGTATGAATACTTTAATTCAGAGAAATAAATTAATATTAGTAAATGACAAAGTCTCTGAAGAACTTGAACTTCGCACTGAGTTCATTTTAGTGGCAAACTTTCTGCCTATCTGATCAGAGAATGACAGATATTTGGGGGGGCAGCTTTAATTGCATTGAAAAAGCTGCAGAGTCTCATAAGATTTCTTCTTCTAGCAGGTCCTAGATAAAGCTATTGTTTGAGTCAAGGAGGGAGTTGAAAGAAATTATTAGCAAATGTTTGGTTTCTGCAAATGATAGGGAAAATGATATTGATTTGCATACATACATGGACATCAGGTCCCCAGACTGTCATCTTGAAATCTGGTATGGTTTGCATTTGTGATTTAACAGGGGAGGACACTAGTTAAGGCCTTTAAAGCATGTATGTGCACAGAGGCATAATTGTTTTAGCTGCACTGTTGTTCTACGGCTCTAGTGAAAGTAATTTAACTTCTTTGTACACTCAACTTCAAATTTCATAGCCCCTAACTGCACTTAAAAATTCATTTTTTGAAAATCTAACCCAGACTTTTGTAAAGAAGAGTCTCTCCATAGTCATGTTCAGCGACCTCAGGGATTCAGATGATCTCAGTAGCAGAATCTAGATTGTACTTTGCCTCATTAACCACATTTTGAAAATCACCAGCCTGCTTTGCCAGGAATTAAGTTACATGATTTAAAATTAACATAAGAGTTTAGCATAATTGAAGTGGGACTGTGATATCTGACTTATGGGATTATAAGAGATAAAGGCATAATTTGCAGCATAAAAGATAACCTCTATTTTTAAAAGTAAAATTTAAAAGGTCAAAGTGGGAGGCTGCATTGTAACTTTGTTTATATTTTGTAAGAATCCTGGGCAAAACAAAAAGTGAAGGTCATCCACTATAACTAGCACAAAATCTCATCTCTACAACTGTGCACAGATGTTTGTTTACTCAGAAAATTATATATAATGTATGCAGAAGAGGAATGAAAATACACTCCATGACATTCAGTACGATCACATCTACATTAAAGATCAGCTGTGGCATGCAGAGCCTCTTTCAAGGGGTTTCATTACAGTAAATGCTTTTTAGTTATGAACATTTCTCCATTTGAAGATCTCTAAGCACTTCTGTAATGCAGGTCAGTTGTCAGAGCAAGCCTAATGGCTGTAAAGGCATTACAGGGAGTCTGTGGGAGGGCTGGCGTGGCAGGAGAATGCTCCCTTGGCCCCTGTGTCTCTTCCAGGCACCAGACAGTCATGCATCCCTCCTGAATTTAAAACTTGATTTTTGGAACCTAACGTTCTACATCTTCCTTTCTTATAAAATGAATCAGTATTAATAAAATCAAATTATTAAATAATTTTTTAAATAATAAACAAATTTAAAAATAATAAATTAAACTTCATAGGTGTGCATTCTCAAATTCTGATATATACATCAACGTAAGGCAGTTTCTTTTTTCCAGGTAGGATTTGGCTTGCAAAGCTCAGACATAGCCATTGTGCCCATCTCTTCTAAAACTGCTGCTAAACTGTTGCTTGCTGAAAGTCAGAGGTGTGCAGCCACAGTGCAATCAAACACAGCACATACTCCTGGCAATTTCCTCTGGTGGAACTCCCCCAAAAGGCCAAATTTATTGGAGCTACTCCTGCCTCAGGCTGCACTAGCTTGGTGATGTGTCATTGGAGATCACTGCTTTAATTTTAAATGTAGTTTAAATTTAACTGAAAATTGCAAAGTGACACTTTGAGTAAGTCTGAGAGGAAAATATTTTTCTAGAGCTTTGTATTGTATATGTAGGTTACGTGAAAACATCTTTGTTGTATGTGCCTTAAGGCTAACAATACATCAGAAAAGTCTTTTTAACTGTGATGCTAATACCAGTTTATCAACTTTATAACTCCTCTGATGCCTTCATAAAGAAAGTTATTTGGTCTTAGAACATAAAGTCTGACATATGACCATAAATCATTATATTTCGTTAAAAATATGGATGCACCTGTCCTGTATCAACTAATTAATGTACAGTTCAGAGGACAGGGCAGGCACACACACTACTAGGAGTTGGAACTACCTGATTTAGCAAAGGACATCTGTTAATATCCCCACATACCTGAGACTGCTTTTCATTCAGAAATGTGTACAAGTGTGTGGATTCAGGAAGCAGTCGTATTATTTAGCTTAATGAGAATGTCTTAGATTGGTTATCATAGAAATACCTGTTTTATGGGAGAACAGTTGTTCTTTTGGCAATGTAGCTAACTGAGTGAGTTCCACATGTCTCTTCAATATTAGATGCAGCTCTGCTTGTGGCTGGAGTGACAGACTTGGACTTAAAAGATCTGGATCTTCATCCAGGTTATATAACTTCACACACTTGTGTGTGACAAACTTGAAATGCTCTCTGTGTTGGTGTCCCCACTGGTAAAGTGGTCCTGTAACTGGAAGGAGATCATACCCTATGTCTTCTCTTAAAATCATTAAACTGTGTGGCTAAAGAGCGGTGGTTAGAAATTAGGTTCAGTATGGAATTTAAGTCACACATTGTCTTTCCTAATGCTTTACTGCCAACAGCTTGGAGGAAGCTGGGGACTTCCCGGCTTTGCTTGAGCTGAGAAACACATCATTCAGCTCTGTTCTGGGCAGTTGGCAGCCTTAAGAATGCAAGCTCTGTTTCAAAACACTGTGCATCTGTCAAGTCTATCCAGGCACTGCCTTAGCATAAAACCAGTGCCAGGATGTCTGACCAGGGGAAAGCGTCCCTCCGGTTCCTTTGGGAGAGCAGACAGGGTGAGAATCTTGCTGCCTCAATTTATTCTGAGCCCAGACAGAAGAGAAGCTGCTTCATTTTGGTGCAGTAGCTGTAAATAAAGTGATGCTCAACTAGAGGGTTCTGCAGAAGCAGTGGATCCCATCCAGGTATGCAAACTCCTGTCCTAAACACCAGAGCTGCGTGACCCCGTACCCAGCCCAGGGCCATGTACCCCCAGCCCTTTCTGAGGTCCTGCCACCCCTTGTGACAGGTTCGTTTACCTGGCATGCTAGAAGATCTCAGGATTTATCTCCTACTAACATAGCCACTGTTTCTGTGACCCTGTGGAGGCTACAAATAACATGGGGATGGCATTGAGACAGGGTATGTTGTTTTCTTCCTTCTGTCTTCAAAAAATTGATGTGATTAACAACTATTAGAGGGGGGAGAGAGTTCTTACAAAAGGAAAGGGAAAATCTCAAGGCCGTGACCATAACTTTTTTTTTTAGTATGTGTAGTTGTCGCTTCCTTTCCTCTGTCTCCTCACATTGAATTTCCCTCCCTCTCTAATTATGTCAGCAAATGGGTAAGACCACTTGCTGGGTTGCTCTCAGCTGATGAGTGTAAGCACCTCCAGTCCAGCACATCTATTTTATCATTGCACTGAGGCTGCACCAACAAGCCTGCTTGAGAGTATGGTACTGTCAGCCACCATCTCTGGACACATATCTGTCTTGATCTTGTCATGTAGAAATTCCCTCTGTCTCAGGATTTGGGGTTTTTTTCCTTTCAAATTCCTTGCAGAAACTACATTTTCCACAAAAGCTCACAGTACTGCCCATTTCCCAAGATTTGTAAACTTTGAGCATTCTGAGATAAAAGGTGTAGGAGCAAAGCAGGTTTATCAGGGCATTTTGGCACACAGAGAGGTAAATCAATACTCAGTGAATTGTAAATACATGTCAGTAGGATATTAAATGCTACAGATTTAATTTTCTCAGGGTAGTTACTTGGATGTAAAAACTGGCTGTCTGCAGAGTAGGACCTGCGTATTGAATTATCTCATTTTTGACAAAAGCAGACGCACACAGAGACAGATTTTCAAGTTCTAGGAATGATAATAAGTTGCATTTCATCTAAGAAAAAACATGTGTTTCTCAGCTGCATGAGTACAGCTGCATAGTTCCTTTTGTACAAGCTTGCATAAATGCTATATAAATGCATGTGCACTCACACAGTGTTTGTAGGTCAGTCTTACAACACCCAGAAAAAGTTTTTGCACAGTGGTAGTGGGAATTTTATATAGTTAATAGTCCTGCTTTTGACTTTAAAGACTTTACATGTGCATGAAGATATATGCACATAAACATTCTGTTAGCATATTGCAAAACCACATAGTAATTAAACTACTTGCAGGGACTGCAAGTCTGCCTCTTGCACAGCCTTTCTTTTTGCTTCTTTAGCTTCCTTGGGGCAGGATGCTGCCAGGTCTAAGGGTCTGCAGTTTGCCAGCTGCACCTGCTTCTGGTCATGGTTACAGCTATGGGTTTTGGGAGAAGGTTTCCTGGAGGGACACTTGGTAGGGGGGGGAAGTAAGCAGGGGTTTACAGCATCTGTCTGCTTTCAAGGAATTATGGTATTACCCCCTACAATGCACTCCAAGCCATAGACACAAGCTGTCACCTTTGCTATGACTTCAGCTATTCTCTTAAAAAAGAAAAAAAAAAAAAAAAAGTGAAATAGAAAGGGACAGAGGAAAAACCTCTAATGAGAAGGGGAAATGTTAATTGTGGCTGGAGGTGAAAATGAACAATAATAAATTGCTGCTTTGCTATTGTATCTCTGATCAAAGAACTCTTGGGCTGCAGCAGAGCAAAAGCTCAGCTCCGAGGGAGGATGATGTTTCTGGAAATCCTCGTGATCCCTGCAGGTCCTCCGGAATAGCAGAGAAAACACAAACACTGAACCAAAGTTAGATAATTTTTTTCTCTGTCTCAGACTTGCTGCCAAAAAGGCTCCTCTTTCTCCCTGTGTCTTTTTGTCTGTCTCCAGCCTGGTGGCTGCAGTGGGTCCAAGACAATGCACTGCCCCCGAGTACAGAAACTCCCTTAATGGAAGCACTCTTACCAAAGAGAATCTGGCCCACAACCTATGTTCTGCTTTGCTTTATTTAGAAGTGATGCTAAGACTAAAATTTTCAGCTTAAGCTGATGTATGTTAGGCTATTCAACCTGCAAGCTAGCAGGCAAAAGTTTTTAGGTGGGCTGAGTCTTGCTGCTGCCAGGCACATCTCTAGGAGTTGCAAAGACCAGCTCTGAAAAGCAGGATGACCCTAAGGGATACTACTAAGTGTTGCTGAAAAACCCAGTTCTTAGGAAACCATGCTTAAGAGACTTTTAGTATAAAAAATATACCCCTAAACATACTTGTAATTGGAAGCAGCAGAAGCTACTTTGCCAAACCCATACCTTTCTGAGCAAGACATGCAGAAAAAGAGAGAATATTTTGGTACATTTTCAGAGATTCTTTCTAGAATTTTCAGTTTTACTTTCTGTGCCGCCCTTGGCCCCCAAGAAGCAAGGCATTTCTTTAATTTACCAAAGGAACACAAGCTCTACCCACTGACACATTTACAGCTAAAATCTGCTCTCTGTGCTGTCTTGGTTGCAGAAACAGGCACAGGCTGAATGAGAGAAGCTGGGAACTTGTTATGTAAAATCTACAGCAAGTGAGCTTTTCTAGTGCTATTATGCCTTGACCCCTTATTTTGGCACAGTAACAAAACCACTGAGACTGGACAGTTATAGGGTTTCACAGGCTTTTTTTTTTCTTTTTTCCTTTTCCCTTTTTGGCTTCATCACAAAACCCAAGTGAATCAATGGTGTGCCCAAACTTCTGAAATAGTCTAGGACTTTCAGTATCTTCTACACACAAAGAAACAGCGGGGTAAGATTTGTCTTTTATTTATTCACTACTTAATCAGGGCAGACTACTGTCTAAAAATACCTTGCTCAGGATCATGATAGAAATCTCTCACACATTTTTCCAATTGCTTGGACTACACTGTGATCCCTCCTGTTTTACATTCACATTGTTTTCTCTATGTGGCTTAAAGCCTTCATTCTCCCCAATAAATTACAGTTGCCTGTAACTCAGGTGATCTTTTTCCCCTCCAAGACTTGATTTTTGTTCTGCTTTGGCACCATCACTCGACTAAAAAATAAAAGCAATAAATAACTAAATAACTAAATAAATCAAACTGGACTAGGCGGGAAGGGAAGGGAAGGGAAGGGAAGGGAAGGGANGGTTAATTTCTACATCTTATCAAAGAAATTAAACTATGTTTTTCATTTATGTTCCTGCGGAATTTTAATAATCTAAGACAAATAACAATTCTCTTGTAAATCTTTAGATTCTTAATACAATTTGCCATCTTCAGACAAGACCTTAAATCAAACAGCCCCTTTTGTATTTGCAAATATGGAATAGTCATATTTAGGGAAAGAAAGAGAAAAGGAGAAAGAAGGAGGGAAGGGAAGGGAAGGGAAGGGAAGGGGAAAAATAGCTTTTTTGGCTACAGACTAGAGGGACTTTATATGCATTTTGTACCTCTTCTTGATTTTGGATATTTGGAAGTATCTACAGTTTCTCAGGTATACAGAGAACAATTTTGAGGCAATGCACATGGTATCAAGGTGACCTTTTAAGAATGAGTTACAAATTTCTGACATTGGACAGCAAAATTGCATTGTGACACTGTGTTGAAGTGCTCTCCTGTACCTTTTGTACTAAATAGGTTTGGTTTGGAAGTCAGAATTAATTTTTGAAGAAACCATTCTGCATATTCCACTCTGCAACACTGAGGCCCGGGCTGGGTGGTTTTCCATTCCTTCCCACACCCCAAGGCCCAGTCATGCCACAGTGGGAGCCCTGGGGATAACGCTGCCAATGAGGCATGTAGCTGAAAAGAATCCCTTTCACCAGCGTGTTGGTTCTGCCGCGCTGCGGGTGAGACAAATGTGCTCACGTCAGGCAAGTGTGCAGGGTGACACTGAAAATCAGACAGGTATTGGACACGTTAAGCTTAGACAAAAGGGGCCACATTAAACCATAACTCCCTCAGAAATTGCAGGTTCTCTGCGTGCACTCTTACAAAGTTACATCTATTTTTAACAGGGATCAGACTATTTTGACCTGGAGAGGTGTCCTAAAATCAAAGAATGGTTTGGGTTGGAAGAGGGCCTTGAAGATCTTCTAGTTCCAACCCCCAGCTTTGTCTCCTTCATAGACACTAATTCAGTACGATACCTTTCTGCACAAAAATCGTTTTCTCCATAAAAATAATGAAATCTACCTTAAACAGCATCTTAAAGCAAGGCTATCTATCTAAAACATGATAGCAAGAAAAGAGATGACTGAATGGTCTCAAACTAGTTATTCTATACTAAGTCTGCAAATAAGTTTAAAAAATACTTTTATCTCCAAAGTCCTCTGTAATAAAAGAATTTTTGTGTTATTTTTAGTTACGGGATTGAATAGCTCCAATTGCCATTTCCAAGTTTGAAACCTTTCTCCTAGTACAGTAAAAATTCAGCACTTGTATCACTCCCTTGATGTGTTGGGGGTTTTCCAAGCTGTAAACACAAAAATTTCAGAAATAAAGTTAGGGTTTAAAAAGGATTTGGAGAAAAACATGTTATCAGGTTTTCTTTAGAAGCTTATGGACAAAAGGACTTGTAAATATGCATAGTCAGACCTTCCATTTTTGGTTAGTTCATTGAAAGATGCACCAGTGCACGGGAGAAGGATCAACATCTTCACATATGTGCCCCTAGGTTTTAGCTTTTAGAAGTTATTAGTGTTGAGAGGGAAGATAACCCCTATAAAATAGAGAGTATTACGACAACAGTTACTGTAGTAATCTACAAAGACAACATGAATCATCTGAAGCAAAAATGTTTTTCTTGGAATGTGCTGCATAAACCCATTCATTCATTCATGGCATACATTTCCATTAGATATATAAATCCTATGAATATGAAGCTATGCATGTATTACACATATTTTCATTATATTGTATACAAAAAAAAAAAAACAGCCCTTGGACAAAGAACAACATCCTAGCATTTAGCCACATGTCTGATATACACTGAGGCTCAGTCTTGCAAAAGAAAAAAAAAAGAATGAAAATGAACAACAACATAGGACAGATTTAATTTTTTAAATCTCCTGGTGGTTGATAGAGGTAGCTGAACAGAGCAGTGTGTTTCAGTGTTCCTAGAGCCTTCGCTGCTATACCAAGTTGTATTTGCTTAGAGCATTACCACTGTTCATTAGCCATAGAACAGCAAATGGGTTCAGACCTGGCTGAGAGATCTCTGAAAGTGCTTAATATACTAATCATGGTAGCTGTTGGGGGATCTGAAGGGATCACTGTAAGGCCTCATGTGCTTTAGGGTTTCCTTCAGCAGGTAAGTGTGGAAGTAAATATAGAATCACTGCCTGTATAGTTTGAACATGACTTAAATCAGTAGATTGACAGAAGGATGGCCAAACACAGCAGACTGGATTGTGCTTCAGTGTGATGCCTGTCAGACAGAATGTCTGCAAAATTGCATGCCTCAGAGTGAAACAAGACTTATCTACAGAATTAGGGCTATATCCCCAGAAGGTCTCAGGAATTATTGCAGAAGAGCAAGAAAGAAGGCTTCCTCAATGCAATACTCTGGCAAGAATGACTAATTCAATTCCCAGGTGTGCTAAAAGAAATGCCTTTACTTCAGAATATGCCTTCTGGGAGGCAAATATTAAATATGCATTTTAAAAAGCATGTTGGAAAAGTGGCGAAGGCACAAACAAGACCTGAAAAATAAAGTTACTGAATTTTCTTTAGAGGGAGAGACTGAGAGCTCAGTCTGTTAAGCTTATGAAAAGGATGATGAAGAGATGAATTGCTCACATTATGTAAGTATCCTCATGGGGAGACAGTAGAAGTATAAGAGGCTTTTTAATCTGGCAGATAACAGCATAATAAGAAGCAGCATATGGCAGATGAATTCATACAAACTCAGTTTAGAGACAAAGACCATTTTTAGTGATGAAAATTACTAGTGTTGGGAATAAGCTACCAAGGGAATGGGTGGATTTTCTTTCCCATGAGTTTTCAACTCTAATCAAGAATGCTTTTTCAAAATATATTTAACCATATATAAGTTACTGAACTCATGAAAGTTGTCTTGAGGTAAAGTGTAATGGTCTACAATATACAAAGTTAAACAGAAAACGTTATGTTACTATCTAGTCTTGAACTCCACAATTCTTTGACTGTGCTTCATTTCTGTAGGAACCCGAAGTGGTGGTGAGGGAAAAAGCTGAGCATTTCAAGCTGAGGAGCTTAGAAACAGCAGGACTCTAAGTGAGAGTAGCAAAGACTGGTCAGGAAAGCATGGCTGGATGTTACAGAGTGTACAACATTAGTGTTCACCCAGCACTACATTCCCTGTGGCTGATAAAATCCGTGAGTGCTTAAATGAATTTCAGTGCCTTACCTAGCAATGTTAGATAAATCTCTTTGGTCCCACTGGCTAAGGCTACACGGCCCCAGCACACAGACCAGCAGTATGATGGGCTGATTTTCCCTCCTGGCACATGCAGAGCTGACTGCATCTTACTCTGTGCTGCTGCTGCTGCATGTCACTGCCCTCCTCCACAAGAAACCTAACTTCTCTATTTCCAGTTGACCTGGGGCTGTTCTCCTAACTTTCCTGTGCCCCCATGAGTGCCCAGGGCAGCTTCCCTGCCCCTTCTGTCCAGTTCAGCAAATCCTGCCAGGCCATGCTACTGATGCAGCTTTTCACAACTGACATTGCAGTACTTTGTGGTAGGGAGAGAATTTTTCTGGTTTGTTTTGTTTCATTTTGTTTTTTCTCCAAGAAAAGGGTCTGTCCATGACATGTTCAAATTAAACTGTTTCTAAAGATGAGAAACCTCCAAGTGGTTCCTGTACTACCTAGTTCCTAATTGTCCTTTTCCAACAGTAATTGAAGCCTATTGAGGTGGGGAGAGGGCAAAGAAAAAGCACTCAATCCAAATTGTCTTGTGAGGGAGGTAACAGAGCAGGGTTAAGTAAGCTCAGCAGTCATTTAAGTGCACAGCTTCTTGTAAATCCTTTCTGAAAAGCCTGAATGAATCCTCCAAATGAATGGCCATTTTGTCCCTTTTAGTTCTCCTTCTCTAGCACAGAACTCAATGTGCAGCTTGTGGACAGACAGATTCCACAATAAATAGAGAGGGAGAGTAAAACTAAACCTACTGGAGCTTGGCCAGCAGCAATGTCAAATCTCTTGACTGATTTCCCAGGGAATTCTTGCTCTAAATGTCAGGAGAACATAGCCCTGCAGCCAAACCTGGACCCAACTGATACCAAGGCGTGACAAAATGAATGACCTAAGTAACAAGATTACACCGCAGGAAAATTAAAACTTCAGAAATGTGCAAAGATCACATTTCAGTAAGCGGCGTTTTATGTACGATCCTTTTAGTAGACA
The DNA here is from genome assembly GCA_013400215.1 of Cisticola juncidis. Classification (NCBI taxonomy): domain Eukaryota; kingdom Metazoa; phylum Chordata; class Aves; order Passeriformes; family Cisticolidae; genus Cisticola; species Cisticola juncidis. The sequence goes on from VXBR01011469.1 coordinate 450,103, forward strand.
AAGCTTAACCCAAACTTATAAAACACAAATTGGTGAGGGGAGGGGGATTTATTAGTGGCAACAGAATGAAACTTTTCATCGCTCAGGAAAAAAAAAAAAGCCTGAGAGTTTCTGCAAATGGTCTCTGAAAAGGCTCACAGCCTTAAATGTTCTTGTCAACAGGAGCCAAGGAAAGTCAAAGGAATTTGGTCTCCTAGGAGTCTGCACCACTTTGAAAACAGCAACTAAGTCCTCCATCACCAGAGCACTTCTACAAATTCTCTTGGAGTCTGCCCTGCCAGTGACAGCAAGTGTCCCTATTGCTGTGGTTACCTGCAGCCATTCATGCCCATGGGACTGGCAGGAGCCTAAACAGCTTTGAGATTTCTGATCTTCCATCAGCTGTAGTTGAAACTGGATGGTGGGTTCAAGGTCTGTTGAAAAGGGCAGGAATACCCAGAACAAAGAGAGGAGAAGAGAGAGAGAAAGCACATGCATGTAAACCTTCCTGCTTTTGGAAACTAAAAGCCTTGAAGTGATGCTGAGAGGAGTCAAGCAAGCTGAAGAGCTTAACAACAGCAATGTAAGGAAGGATAAAGTCCAGATCCACTGGGTACGAGTGGGAAAGGACTAAGACACAGAGAAAACACACAGTGCTTCTAAGTTGTGTTCTTTTTTTAGGTTTTGGTCTGTCTTTCAATGTGTTTCAGTCTTGGCTGACAAACCCCACAGTCTGACAGTTGCCCAGGATGGGTACCTATGAGATTTGCCATAGCAGCAAAGGAACCCTTCCCACACTGCTATTCAGTGAGATGACAGAATCTACTGCTGGGAGTTTTTCTGCCCCTGTCCCTCATATTGTTTTAGCTGGAATTAGCTGTTTGCACATTCCTCTCTGACTTTGGCAGTGTGCCCTCTCCTCCATAACCGACCAAACTGAAATCCCAGATCCAGCATGCTTCAACTGTCTGGGAAGTTCTTATTCAGAATGGGGATGTCTTATGTGTTGCAGCATCTTCTCACCATGGCTTAAGTTCCTACAGAGATCTTTAATTCATGATGCCCTAGAAATTACTGTAGAAACTCAGACATAATGTTCAGTGAAGGAGAAGTAGAAGCACAGCTAGATTCCTCTGCACATTTTCCCCTATCCTGACATGGATTAAATTTTAACACTATCTTTAAATTTTTCATAATGCTCTTTTGTAAGTTATTTCCTTAACTAAGTTGAGCAGAGTAGCAGGAGTATTTCACTGTTGGATAGAAGTTCAAAATTAGTTAACTCAGGTTTTATAAAGATGACAATATATAAGGAAAAAGAAAAGGACTACTATGAACAAACAAACAAACAAAAAAGAGCGTATGTTGCCCCAACTGCCAACACTGGCAAATTTACCCTTGGACAAACTGGGGCAGCTTTTCTCTGATTTTCAGAGCCATCTCAAGGGATGTCTTCCTTGTCTTCTGTGCTTTCAACAGAACACAGTCTGTTTGATCAGAGCTGGCACAGTGCACTTCGCTCCAGGTTTGTGCCTGAAGCATTGCCTTTCTCTGTTTTATGTGGCCACAACCTTTGTCTAATCCTCCAGAAGATCTTTCACAACAAGAACGGTAGCAGTGACAGAAGCTATTAATGTTCTGGCTTCTCTGCATGGCAGTGATCTGCTCTGCAGATCAAAAAGAGCAGATATACACTATCTGCCAGAAAAGGAAAAGCAATTACTGGTTTTGTGAAGTGAATTTTGTTTGTGAACAAAAAAACATGCCAAAGGAGCAGAGTCCAAAAGGTGCCAAAGGACAAGTGAGGTTTTTTTTCTGAAATCACTGTAGCAGGTTCTGAAGAGCTTAGATTGAAAACCCAAATGCAGCAAATGAAAGAGCAGGGATGTGTAATGGTGACTACACACAATCACCCCCCTGCCCATCCCTTGACTAAGCTCAAGACATACACAAAATAAAGTGAAGCTTGAAAACAAAAAAGCAAGCATTAAGCCTGCAGTTTCTCTTTTGTCACCAAACTGTGAACATCTCTTGGCATCCTTTATAACATGGCTTTAGAGGAGGAGCAGGCAAATTGAGAGAAAAACCTACATTTGTACATTATGACAGCCTGCATTTGTCATAACCTGTGATTGGTAAGCATTTAATATATGGACATGACTTTTTTTTGTTGTGTCTACAAATTTGTCTACGGTATCCTTAACTGATAGTGTTATACATTATACTTGTTTTTCACTGTTGTAAATTATTATCTATGATCTCCTTGCAGAAGCTCAGGGAGGACTTTCTGTCTGTGGTTTCCTGAAGTAGTTCTTCAGATCTGACACTGTTTACTCATGGTTAAAAGGATTGTCTGGTGCAATGTGTCTTGTACAGGCTGGCTGGTCATGCCAAACTTTTATTTTTCACTGTTGCTGCATGGATGCATGGCTTTATCTGTAGTTTAGCCTGACGTTCCTTAGAATGTTTTCTATATAATTTATGCACATATTCAACAGCATGCAAAAGTCTAAGCCAGATTTTCTATACACTATGTTCCAACCTCAACCACGTCTTCTTCAAGTGACAGTTTCTGTGCATTCTCTAATGAATAGTTGTGCCTGGGGCCTTAGGCAACTCTGTGGCTTTACTTTTTACATGAAGGGCTGTTTTTCATTTAATTGTTTTCATGCTGTAGAGGCACTGAGCAATGACTATGTGAATTTCCTCAACAGACAGCATCACAGTCTAATTTAAACACGACTTTCCAGTGGCCTCCATTTAGCATTTCATACTAGTCAAAACTTCATTCAATTTAGCAACATGAACAAACAAAGCACAATATAAGAATTATATAAAGCTATTAGCATCCAAAGGAGGGCTACCAGGAGGGTGAAGGACCTAGAGGGGAAGCCATATGCAGAGTGGCTGGGGTCACTTGGCTTTTTCAGCCAGAAGAAAAGGAGACTGAGGGGAGATCTCTTCACAGTCTAGAGCTTCTTCATGAGAGGCAGTGGAGAGGCAGGTACTGATCGCTTCCCTGTGGTGACAAGTGATAGGACCCGAGGGAACAGCATGAAGGTGTGTCAGGGGATGTTTAGGTTGCAGGCTACAAAAATGTTCTTCACCAAGAAGGTGGTTTGGCAGTGGAAACAGGCTCACCAGGGAAGTGGTCGCAGCACCAGAGCTCAAGAAGTGCTTGCTCAATGCTCTCTGGCACATGGTGTGATTCTTGGGTTTGTCTTTGCAGAGCCAGGAGTTGGACTCGATCCTAGTGGGTCCCTTCCAACTCAGGATATTCTGTGATGCTATGATTTTGTAACCAGTAGAGTTCTAGTAAGGTATTAATAGGCATTTTAGATGGCTAAAACTCCCTGGCTACTGAGCTAGTAGTGGTTTTTTTCCCCTTCAATACAGTGAGTGGCAGAGAAGAAACTGAGAAGCCTTTGAGTCCTCCCCACTGCCGGGCGGCCCCGCGCCGCAGGAGCACAGCGCTGTCGCTCGGGCCCTGCCCGCTTCTCCTCTGCCCGGCGGCCGCGACCCCCCTGCCTGGCTCTGCAGAGCCACATGACCGCGGCCGGCCCGCAGCCGCTGCCCCGGCCGCCG
>VXBR01011469.1:453683-499158 GCA_013400215.1 Cisticola juncidis
CCAGACCAAAAATGAGTTTATGGGAAAGCTTGGGCGAGGGGGCTGCGCGGCCCGGGAGGGACTGTCCGGCCCCCGCAGGGGCGCGCAGGCAGGTGCGGGGCTCCGCGCTGGGGCTTTTCTCCTGCGTTCTGCACCGGGGGATGGCAGCCAGGCAGCAGCTCCCCCTTCCCCAAGGCACTGACGGAGCCTATCGGTCGCTCTGGAGTTTTAACATCAGAGGTGTGAAGGGTGCAGAGAAAAGCAAACTCACTCTTTCTGCATGTTAAAACTCTTGTTTTGTCCACTTGCGGTCCTGCAGTGGAGAGCCGTGAGTGGAGAAAGCCCAGGCACAGCGAAAAAGTTGCGGTACGGGGCTCCCGAGGCTGCCCACGTCCTGTAGACAGCCTTGCCAGTCGCTCATTTAACAGCTTTTTGGAAAGTGAGGCAAAAAGGTAACAGGCAAGCCCTGGAACAGTGCGGGTTTTGCAACACGGCGGTGCGAGCTCAGGACGGGCGGCGGGGGAGTTCTTTGCGGAGATGCCGCTGTCAGTGGCCACTGCACGCACGGACCTGTGTGACAGCAGCGCCGAGTGCAGGGGCTGGCCCCGAGCCTGCGCCCAGGACGTGTGTCTGCTCCTTGAAATGATATTAGCTAGCAAACGAAGAATTTTTAAAATGCTGTTTGACTTTTGTATCAAAACCTTTGTTATGATTTATATTGTTATGCCTTTGAAGCTATAACCATGCATGAAGCTCTGCCGACAACATGATCTGCAAAACCCACCTTGCCCTATCAGACACAATTTACTGTGTAATCTTGTAGCACAGACCAGAGAATTTCCAGTGTGGCCACATGTGAAATTAATGTGTGACCATCACATGAAAGTGTTTTCCTGTTGTATTTTGAATTTGTCTAAGGAAAACGTGAACAACAACTACTCAAAAAAACACCCCTGTTTTGCAATTTTGATGGGAAATCTTAGCTGCTGAGAAGTCCCATTTCAGTTTCAGACCTGTCGCAGCCATCACTCTGTCTCATCTCCAGCCTTTAAATTTAACTGCGTGGTAAACAAATCGTGGATGTTCAAGTGGTTTTGATTTCAAAGTTGCTGGATTGCCTTTGTATTTAAGGGAAAACATGGGCTCAGGGCTCAAACACATTATTAAGCTTTTATTAACATTTATAGGGGGTTTTGCTGTAGGGAGGAAAGGTGTGTAGTTTAAAAGAAAAATTTGGCCCTGAGAGCTGAGCATTTTGCTTGGTGTTGAAATCATAGAAAAACAGGCTGCTTCAGAAAAAACAGGTATGGATTAAAAATAGATATTTAGATCATTAACTGTCAATATAGCTGACAGAGTTCTATGTAGCAAGGTGTTCTAGAAAAATGAAAACTTAGGTTGATGAGCCAGCTTTTGTGTTTGAAACATTTGGCTTGCATAGAGCATTTTTGCATTTTCAGGGCTGCAAATAATATTGACTGAATTGACTGCACGTGCTCCCAGCTGAAGAAACAATATGAGGTCTGTCTTCCATAAGTGGTAGCCTCCTTCTAGTCAGGCCCACCAGCAGTCCAGTAGCAGGTGTGATCTTCCACAGGCACACACACACTCACTCTTAAGGTGACTTTCCAAGATTTTCCACAACTAATGAGAAGCCAACTGCATGATCTTAGTGCCAAATACAAACACCTTTTTCTCTCCATTTTCCGGGATGAAGGTGTGTAATTAATTTGCTGATCCCACTGTTCTCTGAGTACAGAAAGAGATGGTCAGGCACATTTGAACAAAGACATCAGGAGTCACCATGCTCCATAAACCTGCATTGCCCCCATAATGCCCTTGGTGGCTGGAAATTTTTCAAAACTCTTGAATATGACACCAGGGCTTGCACCAGGGAAATCCAGGTTTCATCCCAGCTGAGCTGAGGGATAGAAGAGTATATGAGTGCTGCTTCCCTTGTCTGTGCACAGGTTTCTCTTTCATGGGCTTCACTGTATGTGCCATCCCTGTTTCCCCTGGAACATGCCCAGGGAGCTGGGAAAATGAGGTTTTCTCAGTATGGATATAGCACCGATATCTTACTCAGATCACTAAGATAAATTATTAGTGAGGAAGCAGTAAGGGAATCAGAGGCAAGCCTTTAGGTTTCAGTGTGAATCTGGGCATAAGGTTCAAAGGTAAGAACAACCAAATACCTGTGAGCTTGAGCTTTGAGGGAGGCAATGATTTTGGGTTCATTTTGTACAAAAAGTCTAATCTAGATGGTTGGTCTTCACCTGACTGTTAATATGAGATCTTACAAAACCATCTTTCCATTTGTCTTGAGTTTGACCTAAAATCAGAAGATTTGGGGTATTACTTTACTCTCTTTTGAGGTTCTGGCTTCACTTCTCTAGAAGATCAGAAGCACTTTACAAGAGCCATTTTTAGGAGAGAATGTAATTGTTATCATTTTATAGTCTAGAGAATTGAGATAGAGCTCCAAAGGGCTACCCAAAATACAGACTAAATTAGATTAGGAAATGAGTCAGGGAAACAACTTATTTGCTCCAGTCACATCATTGAATTGCTTTTCCCTAACTCACTGGACCTGTTAAGAAATTCATGGGCCATTCCTCTTACAATGGCTTGAAAAGGACAGGCATGGCTTTTATGCTTCTTTCTGATGTAACTGGCATTAAATATGCATTGTAGCTCAGTTACATTAGATAACTGAGCATAAATTCATCCATCTTCCACTTGAAATTCTGTTCCCAAATGTAGCAGCTGAATATTCTTTCTTTTGTTTGCTACTTTTTGGATGGGTTGGATGTTTCTCGCTTTTGTTTTTAGTGAAGAATCTTTTTAGCATTCCTTAGAAACTAATTAAAATGTTTCCCTTTTGGCTTAGTCTCCTAATTTATTAATACCACAAATAACTTTTCTTTGGTGACCCACTTTCATAGGTATCTGAACATCTAGCAAAATTGTAACTCATCAGGAAGGCACTGTAGACTAATAAATAGCATCTCCAGACAGGAAGAAAAGCCAAGACACTTCTTTCTTTGCCATGCAGAGTTTTGCACACCACACATACAGAAAATATTGCTCTATTCCCCAGCTCAATCGGTACTATTAGCCCAAAAGAAAGCACTTTATAGATTGCACAATTGATTTAAAGGTCAGAATATAGGATTGCATCTATTCTCCTGCCTGAGTGCAATTTTCACCCACCATCCACAGTGAAGAAACTGCTCTTTGCATAAATATAAATTGAAATATTGGTCTGTGTGAGTGCTCAAGCAAATAAACTTTCTCTTCTAGTTCCCAGGGCAACTCCCCAACACTATGCTGTCATCAAAACCACTAGGCTTCGACTAAGATACTGGTTTTTATTGAATTATCTTACCTGCTTTGTGAAAAGTGGCCTGTACTCTTTTTATTGATTTAATGACCATGGTGATCAACAGGCCACTGGAAGTGGTAGAGCTCTACAGCCTCTAAATCAGAGGCTAGAACAGCAGAGTACACTTAAGTTCATGATCATTTCAAAATACACAGCTCCCAAAGATGTTGTTTTTGAGAGCTGAACCTATGCAGAGTTTCGCAAGGAGTGATTAGTTATGCTTGTCCTGCAGACACTCCAACACTAGGCATGTTTTAAGGTCAGTCTGCTCTAGGAATGTAGTCTGTGGGTGTCCCAGCCCAAGGATACTCAGTGTTGCCACCTTCTCTCTGAAGTCTGCTGAAGAACAACCCCTAACAGGAGAGCGTAAAGTTTATTTGGTGACTTCTGATGAAGGTTTGCTTTCCTTTTCAGTAAGTGTGGACGTCTGTGTAAGTGTGAGAGAATTATGGTGGCGTTTAAAGGAGTCTGGACTCAGCCCTTCTGGAAAGCCGTTTCGGCAGAATTTTTGGCCATGCTCATTTTTGTCCTCCTCAGCCTTGGCTCCACGATCAACTGGGGTGGAGCAGAGAAGCCCCTGCCTGTGGACATGGTCCTTATCTCCCTCTGCTTTGGACTCAGCATTGCCACCATGGTGCAGTGCTTTGGACACATCAGCGGAGGCCACATCAACCCTGCGGTGACCGTGGCCATGGTGTGCACGAGGAAGATCAGCCTCGCCAAGTCCGTGTTCTACATCCTCGCCCAGTGCCTGGGAGCCGTGGTGGGCGCGGGCATCCTTTACCTGGTCACACCACCCAGCGTGGTGGGAGGCCTGGGAGTCACCGCGGTAATCACTGCCCCTCTGCCTCTCCAGCTAGGCTAGGGCTATTTTCTCAGACCCTGAGAAAATAGAATCAGTGCCACACAGAGTGAGGGGAGCTCAGGCACAGATTGTAACAGCTTGCTGGTTTATTTACAGCACCCAGACAGGGCTTAGAGCTCTCCTTAGGATGGGTTTGTGCAGTGTAATAGCTGTAGCTGTGCTTTTTATAGAAGCTCTCTTTCCTAGAACTTCCCCAAATCTGATGACAGCAGGTAATGTTAATTTACATACAAAATTTAAATAATGTATGCATGAAATGTCATCTTTATATGGTCTGGGGAGGGGAAATTAATTCCATGCTATTATGATGGGGATTGAAAAAACATCAATTTAAAATGACATACTTTTGAAATAGATTGTGGCTTAGATTTCAGCTTTGTTCTAAACTAATAAGGAATGCCATCAGTTAGCCCTGTTGCAGGACTTATTAAAAATGCACTTGAGCCGCACACTGCTTAATTTTTAATTGAAATTTAAATTAATTAAGTCAGGGCTAATTAATGAATTTATAATTGAATAGTAAATTACAGTGCTCCCAAGAAAAAAAAATGGTGAAAGGGAAGTGCAGCATTTGCAAATCCCTGTGTAAAAATAAACTATACTTCTGCAGCCAAACTTTGAAGTTGGATGTTACTGTTAAGCCTTCTATTCTCAGTCCAACAGTTTTTCCATGGCTCTCAAAATAAATAAAAAAAAATTTAAAGTTAAAAAAAAAAAACAGGAGAAGAGTGAAGAGGGGAGAGTCTGTACCTCTAAAAGTTTATTGTTGTCTTTCACTTTGTACTATTAAGCAATACCATTCATTGAAATACAATTTATGCATGTGATGGCTTTCTGATTTACAAAATCACATTTTCTTCATTTCTGGTGTTTCTTTGCCTTCTTCCAGGTACATAGAGATCTTTCTGCTGGGCATGGACTCCTGGTGGAATTGATAATTACATTCCAGCTGGTTTTTACTATTTTTGCTAGCTGTGATTCCAAACGAAGTGATGTCACTGGTTCAGTAGCTTTAGCAATTGGATTTTCTGTTGCAATTGGACATTTATTTGCTGTAAGTTAATGGTTTCTCTTTAAAAAGTAGATCCCCTTACCTTTTATGACTACTTAAGAAGTAAATGGAAACTTTTGTGACCTTTAGAGCAATTTCAGTTGTATAGCTGCTGTATTCTTTATGGATCCCTTTGGAGTCTCAGGAGTGTCCCCTTGAGTTGGGTGTTGCACCAGAACTTTTCTGGCTGTTCATGTGAGGACTTTTTTAACCTTGTGTTAAGATTCAGAAGAGTGATGATACCTGCTGTTAAGAGGAGGAGGTGTGCAAAAACAGGGTGTCCCATTGAAAAGGAATCATTACCTTCCAGACTTTAAATAACATGCAACATTTTCTCTCTGCTTTAGATCAATTACACCGGTGCCAGTATGAACCCAGCTCGATCATTCGGACCTGCTGTCATTATGGGCAGATGGGAAAACCAATGGGTAACTCTCCTTTCGTGCTTCCTTCATTGTAGTGACAAACAGTGATCAGGATTTTTCGTACATCATTTGCTTTCAGTTATCTCTCCCAGTACATCCCATAGAGACCATCCCTGAGGAGGATCTGCCCCAAGCTTAGGCACCATCATGCTCCTCACCTAAGACTGCAGTGCAGCATGTAGCATGTTGGAGTAGCATGTTACTATTCAGGGGCCATTTTGTGTTGGTACCTGGAGTAGAAGGGAAATCATACAAAAAGTTCAAAACAAACAAAAAAAAAAAAGTGACCCAGTGAGACTGAAAGAATTGAACTGCTGGAAGGAAAAATCCTCCAAGGCAGACTGCAAACCCCGCTGGTCATGCTGGTGAGGAGCTGTGGAAGTAATTCTGTCGACTTCACGTTTCACCTGGTTCTGCAGCAAACTGGGGCAGATGTATAAAATGAGAACAGGGCCCCTCTGTGATCTGGTTCCTGGGGGAGAACCTGCCTCGGCAAATGCCCGCAGTGAGAGATGAAGAGGTTGCAGTCTGGTATTTGCAGACCAGGCCAGATGTTACCTGCTTCAGTTTGAAAGTGTCAGCTTAGCCCGGAGCAGTTGTGCAGGAAACAATGTTATAAGCAGGCTGTGAATGATAAGCAGTAAATTTCTATAGCATCCAACAATCTAACTTACAAAAAAATATTTCATATTTTATAAGGGAGAGATGGATCACAGCTCAGCCTCACCTAATTATAGAGAGGGAAATCACTTCTAGGGACACTTTCTGTGCTAACTGGAAGAGCTGCATATTACAGTGCATATAAGGATTTTCTTGATTTTTAAAGTATGAAGCCCACATTGCTCCCACTGCAGCTAATAATAGAAATAGCATTGTCTTCAGGCCCTAAGGCTTCAATTCTGCAAACACGATACCATGTGTAACTTTGTTCCCAAGAGTTATCCTATTGAGGCAGATTTACCCAGTTATCAGTGCACGGCTTGTTCGTATGAAAAACTGCTGTAGTTTTTCACAAGATTAATTATCCATACTCTGAGGAAGCCTGTAATTTATAACTAAAGCTATAAACAGTAAACAAATGTACCATGGAGAAACTTGCAGAAGAAGCTTAGTTACTGTCCTGGCCACTTGGAAAAACAGCCTTTTCTCCTCCTCCAGAGCAGTGACATTGGCATACCATCGACAGGAGCCTGTGAGCTTTGGCACCTACTAATGTTACTGCACTGCTGTCTGTCATGATGAAATAGATAGGTACCTACAAAGTTATGTCCATTGTATTTGCTTATTCAAATTAGATTATCAGATTGCCTGTTGTGGTTGACTGCCTGTTGTATTTTGTAGGATTAGATGCCAAATTTGAATTATTTTGGAAACATAAGTCTGAAATACTGAAGCAGAACTGTTTGTGTGTACACTAGGAAGGGGCTTTTCTCTATGAAAGTTCATTGTCATCTTGTTTCAAAATGCAGAAAGAAAATCACTTTTCTACAGTGGTTTTTCCTTTGTGTGCCTTCTTGCAAAGAGTCCCTATTTGTGGTCTGTCGGAGTCCAGGGCATCTCTCTGATAGCCCTGGAGGGTCTGGGACTCCGACAGAGGGGTCTGGGACCTGAGCAGAATGTTTGGAACCTGTACAGGGGGGTTTGGAGTCTGTACAGGGGGGTCGGAAACCTTGGCACAGAGTCCAGGAGGAATTACAAGTCTCAAGAGTGTGAAATGAGTGGTAGTTAGTTGGGGGGAAAAAGTAGAATTTGGGGTTTCTTAGAATGGAGGCTGAAGAGCCAAGATGGAGGAATCAAGGCATGAGCCTGTTCTTCTTCCTTCTTGTTCTTGCCCTCCATCTTCTGCGGCGCTGGGTCACAAGGGATTGGTTTAGAGTAAAGGTGATAAGGTTAGCATAGGTGATAGGTATTGGTAATTAGTTGTAAATAAGGAATAGGTTGTGGACAATGGTTGGGTCAGAGGAATGATATGAAACGGCTGAGACCGCCCGACCAGGGAGGAGTTGCCACGAGTTCTCTGCTGCAGCAGGAACCTTGGCAGACCACAGAAAGAACTATGAGATAAGAAAGAATAAACAACCTTGGAAAATGAGAACAGGAGACTCCTGACTCTTCTTCTGCTTCTGGCACGAGGTGTTTCAGAGGGCAAAAGACACTTTATCACCAAATCTCGGGGATAAGAATCCGAGAGTGGTCTACAGCTGGAAGTGAGAGATGGAAAGTTTAGAAGAGGCCTCCTGTAAAAAGATAGATCAATAAAACTTGACAAAATTATTTCACTTTGAAGAAGTGGGCCTGCTTGTCAATCTTGTTATCGCTGTTAATTTCAAAGCTTAATGCCTGGGGTTTTTTCCACCTCTTTGTGTGCAGGTGTACTGGGTGGGACCAATAATCGGAGCAGTCCTTGCCGGTGCTCTGTATGAGTACGTCTATTGCCCAGACGTTGAGCTCAAGCGCCGCTTCAAAGACGTTTTTGGTAAGGCTACCCAGCCCTCCAAGGGCAAGTACATCGAGGTGGACGACAGCAGGAGCCACGTGGAGACCGATGACCTGATCCTGAAGCCTGGCATAGTTCATGTGATTGATATCGACAGGGGTGAGGACAAGAAGGGAAGAGATCCATCCAGCGAGGTGTTGTCTTCCGTATGACTAGCAAGAAGCACTGAAAGCAGAGAGCAGCCTGCTAACACGTCCACAGATATCCTTCCACCCATTAAAGAAACAGATCTCCTCTAGACTGAGAACCTTCCACTTCTTGAAAGGTACTGTCTGGGCAGCTGCATGGAGTGGTGTCACCAAACCATACGCCTGCTCAGCTGGAAGATTAGGACTTTACAATAATGAGGATTCCCCATCTATTATTCTAAATTTAGATTCGTTCCTAGTATTTTCCTTTTCTTCTTTCTGGAGCAAACCCAAAGTCGAAAAAAGAGATGAAGCATTCTCCTTAAATAAAACAGCCAATAATGAGATAAAGATAGAGATGTGTAACATTCAGATTGACAGTTAAGACATATCAGGAAATGCCTATAGACATGAAGACCTACTTATCAGATTGTTCTTCTGACACTTAATTGGCTGTTGTCAGCTCTGATTATAACATCTTACCCATTAAGCGTTCTCTGCGAGGTTCAGAGACAGCACCAGCACTATTTAAGAGTTTTATCCACAGTCAAGAAAAGGAGAATTGTTTCCACTCATGTACATCACTATTGCCTTGCAAACTACCTCTGAAAAAATGGTACTTTAACAGGGTTTTTTTTAAAAAAAAATCTATCAACCCATCAAATTTCAGTCCTGTGATTTGCCGTATAAATACATTACCTTCATCCCCAAGAGTAAATATGCTGAAATGGAATGTTGAAGTGTATGGTAATAAGGCTGCAAAGCAGTTTATTGTACTTCATGCTCCCTCTTGCCATTGTCTATCTGGTGAAATTTTCTCCTGGGGTTTGACTATTGACCATTTGGTGTTAGCAGACTCTCAAGGTCATGCAAAGAATATAAAGGCTTTCCTGTTACTTAATGACTTAAATAAGAGATATCAGAAGAAAAGAAGGCATATCTGTTTTCAGTGCACTTGTTTGAATACACATTTCTGTGCTAATTTATGTAAACTAAAGGTTTAAATTACTTACCTATTTTCTTATGAGATGGGTGGAGATAGTGGTTTTTTAATTTATTATTAATGTAGAGGGTTTTTAACTTTAACTGTATTGAGACACTGATTGGGAAATATTTTTTTATAACAGATGATAAAAATATGACTGCTTTTGGCTTTTTGTTGTAACTGATGCCTAACTATTTGAACAGGTTCCCTGCTTGTTCCAGTGTTCATATAGTCATAAACTACACCTCCGGCAAAGATTTCTTTATCTGTTGTTAGAAAAAGGTTCAAGTGCTTGCAGGGTGTTTTAGGGGGAAAAGGACATGAAATATGTTTAGTAAATAGTTTTTCCCCTATAGAGGTTTTTGCCAGACATAATTGCCCCAGCAGAACATTTCTGTAAAGCTGTTACTGACTTACTGCTTTTGTTTCTGATCAGTGGCTTTGAGTTTTACAATATGCAGCTGCAGAGCAGTCAGGAGCATGGTATTATTGCTGTAATTATATAGTTTTTTATTTTTAAATTGAAAAGCTACCCCTGCTTATTTAGCAATAAGAGAGGAAAAAAAGTATTAGTCCTGACTGTGGGCTGTATTAGCCTCATCTGTTCTTTGACATACTCTACATGCAATCTTTATTACAGGGAATTAGATGTTTCTAATGAGATAATAAACCACTTCAGCCCTCAAATCTGTGCACTATGATCCAAGGGCAATTCTAGTATCCCAGCTTGCAGCCTGGTATAGTCCCAGCATGGCCTTTTTCAAGTTTCACATTTTTCTTGCCTTAAACCCTGTTAGTGTGGTGCAAGTTCCCTGCACTGAGCATGAGATCCATGACTCCTTCATGTGTTTGCAGCTGAGCGTGGCTGGGGACCTGCAATGGACAAGGTCAAATTGCAGATAAGAGCTCCTTCCCACAGCAAGGACTGCCTCCCAAGGGAGGGGCAGCACAGGTGTGGTGTTAGACCTCTGCTCAGATGGATAAACACCATGATAAAGAGATTCAGTGAGAAAGGTCAAAACTTGTTGAGGGTTTGTCTAGGCATTTAGTTGGGCTTTTATATATATATATATAGTTTCAATCTGTATTTTTTAAAGGGACATTTTGGTTAAACCTTTTGCATGGCTTAAAAAGGTAAAGAGTAATAAACATAGAATTGGTGGATTTTTCAGCAAAGGTTTGCATTTTTTGTATTTAAAGACACTCCTTAATTTGTGAAATTTGCATGGTACTGTGTTATTTAATTAAGAAGCTGTGATTTGTTTTATGCTTAAGGGTCCTTTACACAAATGGCTTGATGTGTATTTTCCTCACCCAGCCTGATTCTGCTGCTGAGGTGAGCGTAATGTGAGCATAGCACCAGCCATCTCTGTTAGGAGATCTTTTTCCTGAAACACTCTGTATTAATGAACTGTGACAAACTGCCAGAACTGGCCCCAGAACCAGCAGAACTCCTTATTAACCCTGAGACTTCTGAAAAGATAAGGGAAAAGAAGGGATGCTAAAATAGAGGCCACCAAACAGTAGAGGTTGATGCCATGCCATTAGACATCAGCAGGTAAGCCATGTGTGGTAGGTCTGCTCCTGTTCCCACAGATTAAAACTCGTGGAGGAGTTTGTCATTGACTGCAGTGGAAATCCTGAGCTTTTCTGAGGCCTGATGGCTTCTCTCACACACTGCAGTGTGATTGTCTAAAATCCGAGGCTTTCGGCAATATACCTAATTTTGGAAGAAGACACATTCACCTTGAGGTTTATGACCCACCCTAAAGTAAAACCTTGGGAGTGGCTGTATTCACAGGTAGTTCTGCCCCACCACAAGATATCACCATTCAGATAAGGGAACATCACCCTTCCATCAACCTTCGGCATCCATTAGGACTTAGTTTAGCACAGGGTTGTGTGCTCCTCTAAGCTGTCTTGCAATGATATCATCACTGTACAATAGTCTTACTTGGTTAAATAATAGACTAGCATGACCTTTTTACGGATTCAAGATACTTTTGCTTTGGTATTTTTTTTTAGAACATGTACTTTGATACTGTTTGAGTGAGATTTGTGTTCTCAAGCTCTTCAGCTCCATATTGCACCTCATAACATACTTGATGTCCTCTTAAAACATTTCTTGGTTTTGGTGGGGGGTTTTTTAGGGTTTTTTTTTTGGTTTGGTTTTTTTTTGTGGGTTTTTGGTTTTTTTTTTGTGATGGTGGATGGATATCACAGGAAGACTGGCAGGTCTGTCATCATTTTGGGGCCCCCAAAAATTGGATGAGTCTCACTACTCCATGATGGCACAATTGTTTTCAATGCTATATTTGCACTCTAACAAGCACCTTCATAATATTGAGTCACTGGGTTTCAGAAAAGAAAGCATGGAAACTAAGGGTGATTCCACACAAATACCTTTTAGGCTGTGTGTACTCTGAGGAGTTCATCACCCAAATTCTAACTATTCTCAGGAAAAAAAAAAAGAAACCCTGCAGCATTCAAGTTGTCATGATAACCCTTCTGTTAAGTGTTCCATCTTTCAGTGGAAGTAGGAGTGAAATTCATCTCATGCCATGTTTAGCCTTGTCACATGTATTTGCATATCAGCTTTTCCAAATGTGCTTTATTTCTGATTATTAGTAATTACCACAGTATGTGCTTAGAAAGCTAGATGGCCATCTACCTTTCTGGTTGTGCTTGATGGCAGAGCAGCTGCTGCTCTGCTCTGAAACATCTTATCTGCCAGCTGTGTAACACATTCAGGATATTATACACCATCCAATATTTTTAATCTTATTAAAATATGTGAGAATTTACATTGTGAGTCTTTCTTCTCAAGGTGAGAGTTGAAAACACCATGCACAATTTTTTGTATCTCAATTCAGTCTGTGTGTATCTGGGTTTTTCAAGGACTTTCTAAATAGACAATATGTAAATATAGACCAAAGTATTTGCTGCCCACTTATATGATCTGTCATCCTGTTGCAGTCTGAAATTTAGGACAAATGAGGTAAAGCAAACTGTGTATATGGGTTTTTCCACAAGACTGTTTATTGTTTAAGTGCTTAGTTACCGTGATATCAGAACTAATGTAATAGGATTTAAAATTTCCATATGTAATATTTGGAATAATCTACTGAAAAATTCACTATAAAATAATACATGGTTATCTGGTTCCCACGTGTATTCTACTGTATCTCACACTACTGTGGCAAATAAATGTGTTCAAAAAGAAAAAAAGGCATCTTGAGGTCATTGGAAACATTTCATGATCCTAAAGCTCAGGACTGAAATATAAAGAAAAGCCCCAAATCCAACCCGCAGAACATGTCTAAGAGGAGTCTAGAAGTGTGTGCAACAGAGAATGAATGATTTACTGTGGAAAAATACTCATCAGAGAAGAGAGCTGCTTGTGCAAAAGATTTAATATCTTTAAGGAAATAAGCTAAACCAATTAAAGCAAAAATTATGCCAGTATGCTGTCATGGTTTAAGCACAGCTGGCAACTAAGCACCACACAGCCACTCGCTCACCTCTCCCACTCCTCCCCTAGGAATGGGGATGAGGATCAAAACTGAAACTTGTATGTTGAGATAAGAGCAGTATAATAAAAAAAACCCCAAAACATCAGTGTGTTATCAATATTATTCTCATACGAAATCCAAAAACACAGCACTGTACCAGCAGTGTCCTTTCTACTGAGAAGAAATTAACTCTATCCCAGCTGAAACCAGGTCATATATGTACATCACCAATTTTGGCCAAATGGATTAAAAACTTACAGGACTAGTGGAGAGGTTTTGAAAAGTGATAGAAATTGTACTGGCACTTCAGACCCCTTTCACTAAAACACAGCTTGTGAGACCAGGTTCCCATGATAATCTTCAGCAGTGGAAATCAGATTCTGGGACATTTACATTTCTAGTTGTATAGCTCTTTGCTTGGAATCCAAAATTTAGTTCCAATGACATTAATGGAGGTAAATTAGGATCCTGAAAATGACTAATATGCAATCACATCACCTGGGATGGCTTCTAATCAGCAGGAGTAGTTCATGCCTGATATTCACCCCTTGCAGTGCTTCAGCTCTTGCCTTCAGCTTCTTCCAACCCCAGGGGCAGCTCACAAGAGGCTTAGGGAAGTGTATATATTGCACACAACTTAATGCACACATGATCTGCACCTTACTGAAACAGGTGCTCAAGGGAGTTTAGGTGGAACTAGTAAAATTATTTTGGTGTCACAATCCCATAAGGAAGGAGCCACACTGACATTTTGAAACAAGCACAAAACAGGAATATAGGTGTTAGGAGAGCTACAAAGACAAACAGTGATGGAGCTGACTGTGTTAAGATGAAGGGTCCTGGGAAGAACACAAAAGCAACAATGTGGACAAGGGAGATCTTTGTAGCACTCATCTTACCCGGGGGTTACTGCCACTAAAGTGTCACGGGATTAAAACATGGTCCCCATTGTATGAGCATGTGGATGAGGCTTTTGGATCTCATCTGAGCCTTTTTTGGATCCCATGCAGAGGCTGAGCTGTGCTGGGTGAGTAATGTCCTTACTCTAGGCTGCAGTGGCATTGCTGGCTTCAGCAGCAACAGCTACAAACAGCAACTGTGACCCAGTCATTTGCTTAGAAAGAGAACTTAGGGAGTAGATATTTCCAATATCAGCTTCTTTTTAAACCCTCCTTTGGCTTTAGACTCCTTTATCAGTTGTAGATTGTAGTGTATTGCAAACGTTATACACCGCTTTATTTATATCAGACTGATAACTGTTATCTTGGCTATTAATTTTTTTGAACCTTTCTTACCTCATTAGAAAAACAATCCTTACAAGAACTGTGGCATAATCTCACTAAAAAAGCTGTCATAATGTTCCTTGGAAAGGCAAAAGGAGCTTTTATTATTTGTCTCTCACTTTGCCATGTGGGGTGGGGAGAGGCAGAGGTTTTCTGTGGGCGTGCCTGCCAGAGTTCCCAACTGCTGCTCTCCACTCATGCACAGCAATGAGCTTCCTGTGATGTTTCATCCCTATTTCCTTTCTGATATTGTCATCAAGACCTCTGGAATTCACAGTATTCCTAGAGGTTCTTGTTAATAGATATGTGTCTATTAAAATGTGCACATGTGTGCACACACCTGTGGGTGAAAGGTGCAGGGAGGCACAGCGTGGCACGGCCACAGTGTTTACTTCTTCCCAGCAGTGGCCAAGAACAGGGGGTAAAACTGTGGGAGATCAGCTGCCATTTGAGATTGCTGCATGCCCCACTGGGATCCTAATGACTTGGTCATTTATTTCCACTTATTTTTGAGCCATATGTCATCCAGCTTGAAATGGGGCCATCTCCTACTGCCATGGAGCCCACTGGGTTCTGCTGCTCTTCCTCCCAGAGTTCATTTGCCACAAGGTTTCCTTTCCCCACATTTCAACCAGTTAAAAATTTATTACCTTAGACATTTTTTAACTTTCTAGCACGCGAAATATTTTGTTATTATTCCACTCCATCTTAATGTTAATTCCATTTATTCTGTGGGAATTGTTTCATTATTTTAGAACAGCAAATCTAAGGGCATTGGAGAATCATTCATTTTTCCTCAAACATTTCCTTTGATACTTCCTAGTGCTATTCTGTTCCAGTACTTAATTATTTCCATTTGCATGGTACCTCAGTGCCTAGCTGCCTTGTGGTCCTATATTCAGACAGGAACACATGCATATTTTGTTTTGTTTTGCCTTTCCAGCTGAATGAGCTCATCAGAGCTGGAATGAGTTCAGTCTCTAGATCCCCCTTCTGTGAGCTTCTTCAAGCTGCTACTGTCACTTTGGACTTGGGGCCAGCAGCAGAGTCACCCCAGAGGGGAGGGCATTTCCTGTGCTTTGACTTGCCAGAGGTGTACAGTGCACAGGGTAAATCCTGCCTTCGCTTCCAGAGGAGATGAAGTAGGTCTGCACCAGCCAAACCCGGTCTTAGACAACTGCAGTAGAGCAAACAGTGTCCCAGCAAAGAAGTAATCAGTTTTGAAAAGATGGGATTTGGGCTTGTGGCCAGTCCCTGGGCTCTGATTTGCAAGAAAAACATCAATAGGAAAACTGGAACAATGGTTGATTGTCCCTGTAAGTTCTGAACATATGTGCATGAATACCCAGTAAGAAAAAGCCTAATGCTTCATGATTCAAGATGACAGAGCAGGGACCAAATGAACTCTGGAGATCAGTAAGATGTACGTAGATGTTGGACTGTGCTGTTGTTTGCCCACAGGTATTGCTCCAGAGAAACAGCTGCACAACATCTTCTCAGAGCTGAGTCAGACCAGCTGTACAGGGTAGGATGCACACAAACACAAATGTTTCAGACACAAGGCTTTTTTGTTTTTCTCCCTCCTTCCACAGCTGCCCAGCATACTTCAGATTTACTGGAGGCAAACATTGCTAGGGCATGAATGCAGAAGCTTTTCTAGCCTCAAGACTAAAATGTGAGAATAAAGCTTTGTGTCCTCCAACCTCTCAGCTTTGAAAAAGCCCAACAAATGCCATGGAGGGAGCTTTAAAAAAGAGGTCAAAAAGCCCATCTGGATCCTCTGCATCCAAGTCATTCCTAGAGCTACCCTTAAAGAAATGATCCATAGGTTAATTTATCACTGTGTAAATAAAATATCCCCCAACTTCTTTTACCACTAGCCTTTCTGAGTTAAAATAAATATGCTTTGGTTGAGCAAAGCTGAAGAGCATCTAAGGTTTATATATAGCATCTATTGCTATTGTGTCTGAGTGGTGAGGAAAAGGTCAAGGCAAAATTATTTTACTATCCCCCCCAGTAAGAAAAATTGTTCTGTGTGTTTGGGAGGCTTTAGGGGAAGGGAGCAGTTTGGGTTTTTTTCTTCTTACAGTGTTCTGGTATTTTTAGTACATATTTAGCTTTGTTCTTCCTGCCTCAAACCTTGTATGGAATTAAGTAATTTTTTTTTTTTTTTTAATTTCTTTGACAAAGAAGATGCTTTAACTTTTCTGGCTATTTGAAATGTTTGCTCTGCAGGATCTGATGGCACCCTCCATTGTATGGTTTCATTTTCTCTGTATTTCCTGCACTGGAAATATATTCATTTCATCCTTCAGTGAATTTGGGACCCTATGGAAACTGCAAAGGTTTTCACAGTGATGTTCTAAGCATTGGAATTGGTGATTCAGATTTTTTATTTCCATTTCAGATTTCATTTTTCTTAAGAAAATACAGTTTCTATGTGTTCTATTTTGTGATGTACCAAATTTTTTTCTTCTGAATCCAGCCCTCTTTATAATCCATTTTCTCAAAATTTTGCTAATTATTTAGAATTTACCATTAAATCTACATATTTGAGACAACTGCCTAAATAAAACCTGGTTTTCTTACATTCCTCTCCATTTGTTTCTCATTTTAAGTGTCTGAGGGGCCAGCAGTTTTTCTGCCAACAACATATAGAAATTGTGTAAAGGGACAAAATTCACATTCAGGCAGTAATATATGGCAGTGCTGGAGTCTTGGTTGATGGAAGGAGCCTGAAAAATTATCATTTACATCCTTGCAAACACAAACTTTGGTCAATAGTGAAACATCTCGGGTTTCAGGGTTAATTGGGGAATGTATAATCCCAACAACATGACATGAACACCTAGACACTAATTTCCAGTTTTGTAGTCAGTGTGGGAAGTCCCTAAGCTTTCCAGTGGCCAGAAGGAAATTATATGACCAAAGCAGGTTTCAGATACGGAGTTCTGTAGTTCTAGAAATTACCAAAAAAATTTTTTTACTATTACATTTATATATGTGTATATATAATTTAATGTTTAAATTTACACAAATATGTGTATATAATCTAATAGATGTATATGTATTTATATTTTATTATATACATACATATGTATATAATGTAATATACATATGTGTGTGTACGTGTAAATAATTTATATACATATAAAACAAATGGCTAATAAGTCTTTAAGTGCTCCTTAAGTGTTACCCCTCAGATTTACTAGTAAACTTCAACAGGAAAGATAACACAGGCACCTTGGCTCGCATCTTTCTTTTCTGAACATTGTTATTCTCTCTCTTACGAGTGTTAACATTTCTCCAGCCAACATAAAGTGTTTATGATGCAGATAAATCTGGAAAGAGGAAGCCTTGTCTGCTCTCGTGCTTACTACATAAGACAGCATTTTCCTTGTGGTTTGATTTAACATGCATGCTCTCTGTAAGTAACAAATCATTACACCTGCACTGAGTAAATATAATACATCTTGTTTTTGCCAAAACATGATGGGGCTTTCTCTCCTGCTTTGTACTTTCTTGAACGCAGTCCAGGTCAGGAAGTCCTGAAAATCAGCCAGTGTGTTTCCAGCCATGACTATAGGTCTTACCAGATCCCTTTGTTCAGAACACCAACAGAACCAATACAGATATTTCTTGTGCCTTTTTTTTTCTTTATTTTTTTGCTCTGTGTGTGGATCTCTAGTCAGCTTGAAGCACCTCTGGTGGTGATAAGACATTGACAAAAATAACCACAGCAATATTTTACATGGCTTTTTCTTTTGTAGACCAAACTTTTCTGGTGAGGTTGATTCTTAAGAAGCAGCTGTATAACCCATGTTGATTTCTGTAGGTCAGCCATTTTTCTTCTACAGACTTACATAGGACCCTAAAGGAAGAGCAGTGCCAGAAGTAAAATCCTGATTATATATACATTTACATTGTGGCTGTGCCTCTCCAATCTCTCCTTTATGTTGGTAGCAGGGCTGCAAAAACCTGCTCAGTCAGGGTGAGTTTTTAATTGATAAAACAGAGCTCCCTTGCACTTGCTCACTAGTGCCAGCTCTCCTGCATGACAAGGCTGCAGGGGGTTATCTGTATCACTGAGCTGCCCTAGACCTACAAATCTGAGTTTGGGGCTGAAGGAGAATTTGAATTAGTACTTGGAGACACACAGCTACTGCTAAATAGGAGGGAGATTAGTTTTGTCTTGGTTTGGTTTGTGCTCTCTATTTGGTGAGGACAAGAAAACCAGATTTGCAATAACATTAGGAAAACTTCACAATAACTGTTGTGTGAAATCCAAAATACTGCTAGTTGTGCTGTAAGATTAAGAATCAAAACATTATTTAAAAAAAAAAAGATGAGTTTTAAATTAAAAAAAATATTTGTTTGCCTTTTTTTTAAACTCACACGATCATCTAATACAACTGTAAGAGCTGGAAACATCATGATCTGATACTCCAGGATTTAAGGAATACAGCCAAGCTGATGAAATACTTTACAAATAACAATGATGTTATACATTTGCATTAGTCATTTGTTTTTAATGATGCTATGCTTCTGTAGCACATGAAACATGAAGTATCTCCACTAGGAATGACTCAGGGATTAAATGCTGTCAGGGGAATAGGTTGGTGATGCCTCTCACAGCATTGCAGGGGAGCTCAAAAAATTCTCTGGATGGGGCTAGATCTGTTGGAAACAGAAGTAGTCATCTGCATAGTAGGTGTTGGCTTGGAAGCTGTCTCAGTCAATGGTTAAAAAAATTGCCAGAGATGCTGCAGTAGTGTGGGGGTGTGTTCCTGTGCAGTGTGACACTGCTAACATAAATTCAAAGGGACTGTGGGAAAATTGTTTGTGCTAAGAAAAAAATTTGTATTAAAATAGATGGCAAAATAAAGAGCATGAAAGTAAACACCTCAAAAGACATTTCACAGCAAGTATTATCTCACATTAACAGTTTCACATGAGGAAGAGCAATGTATTTTAGGGCCTTTTCTTCAATTTATCATCCTGAGTAGTGTCTCAGAACATTTCTTTATAGCTTCTGTCAAATTCCAGTTGCAAACCAATCTCATAAGGCAAGCAGGAGTTTATGTTGCTAATTAGTAAGACCAACTTGAAGATGAGCTCAAAGTCCCAGATGCAACAATAAATTGCTCTAATCTCTGTTAAGAAATGGGTTCTCCTTTTTCTGCTGCTCCTACTCAGTCGAACTAATATATGAAAACAATGCTGTTGTGCTGGGAGGTTAGGTCAGGATTCTGTCCAGTGATAGCAAAAAATAAGTTTCTCAAATTACAAGAGGATGTGCTTTAAGTTCTCATTACCAGAATAGAGGTTACCCCTTTGGGCTTTGCTCCATAAAGCAGCCAATCTTCTCAGAAGAAGCAAACATCTTTAATCTTAATGTCAGGGCTCTGAAGCCAAAGTTCTCCAAGTCTTCTTCTCTGTTATTGACACAGACAAAGGCCGTGGGATCTTGAGATGATCTTGAGAAAAAACTGTCAGTACAATTGTTCTCAGTGATTGGTTTTCTCACAAGCATAGGCACAGTCTACCAGACACTTTGTTCTGGATTAGCTATCTCCCACAAAATTTGGGAAAGAGCAAATGAGATCTCCTCAGCGGAAAGCAACCTTGGTTAAGCACTCTATAACAATTATTTATACCAAGCTGACAGAGTTTGCAGTGAAGCATTTGAAGACCTTTCATGTGATCTGTGCTAGGATCTTTGTTTAGGAGGTAGTTAAGGGACAATATGCCAGTGACATCCCATCAGCCTTAGACTAATTTTTGAGAGGATGTCTGACCATTTCAGTGCTTAGATAGATAGAAAACCTGTGCCAACAGCATTCAATCTGTGTAAGCAGCAAGCATTATCCAAGCGTTTGTAGGGGACTGTGGCATAGAAGAGTGGTGCCATAATACTTGAAAGAAGGCAGTTTCATCTTATTGACAGCAACCAGGCTGATGACAACATACAGGAGCTGTGGCATTTCCAGCAAACAGAGATATGGCCTAACAACCTAATCAATGCATTTAGGAAGGCTGTGAGTTTTGCTCTTTGACCTAGATGTTCATCACTTTTTATTACTTGCAATTGTGTACGAGCAGATCAGACAATCGTCATGAGGCGTTACCATAGCATGATAACCCAGAGGTCAAGGCTTCGCCCTGCTAGAAAGTCTGGAAGAATAACAAAGTATGATCTCTGTCAGAGAAGCCTCTAGTGGGCTATTGGCCAGAAAGGTGATAAAGCAAACAGCCCTGGGGAGCGGAGGTAACTGAAACAGTGCAGAGGCAGCAGGATAACAAGGATCACATCAAACCAGGTGTTGTCTTTTATCCTTATGCCAAGTACCATTGGAATACAAAGGTACTTTATCCTTAATCTCTGTCCTGTACATTTATCCAAGTCACTTAGTAAGGGAAAAAATGTTGAGTATGTCCAAAGTACCCCTCTATCAGAGAGATTTTTTTTCCCTACTGTTTATGTATTAATACTTTTCCAACAACCTACAAAAGGACTTTACTGTTCGTGCTCTGAAATGAGTAGATTTTCATAGCCTCTGCTTATTTCAATTTTCCTAAACCCTCTTTCTATTAAGGGACACAGTTTCTCTCTATCCAGTAAGTTTGTGGCCTTCAAATCTTGTGGAGTTCTTTTTAATATGATTTTAACCAAAGAACACTTGCTCTTCTTGACCCTTTTAGCCCATTGATCACTTTTCTTATTTTTGTCTGTCCTCCTGGTAGTATCAGAATTGTTTTAGCTATGTAAGGACTAGGACTCTTTGCAAAAATTGCTGCTGACAGGGTTTCAGGTTCTCATAGTCGGTGATCTGCATCTCTTTACCCCAAGACAGGATGGCTTTGTATGTACCTGCTCTCTTCTGCTCACTTACTGCAGTACACTCTCCAAAGCAGTGTTGTGTGCTCCCTGAATGTAATACACTTAGCAAGAAAAATTACAAATTCATCAAAACTGGTGAAGAATATTAACTTTAAGCACATTTCTGCAAGCTGTGAAAATTTCCCTTAAATGCAACTCAAGACAGGCTGCAAGGGTGAAAGGCAGGTGGGGAGGGAGAAGCCAGCAGACAAACAGACACTTGGGAAACTTAATGGAAAGCATCCTGCACTTTCTTCAGTTCAAATACTGTACCGTCTCAGAGGGGAAGCAACTGCCACTTCTCATTCCTATGAGAGATTTGCTGGACTATGTGGAAATTACAGCTGCAGTGTGCCCTCTTATGGCAACACCAGTTGCTTAATCTATTTCACACAAAGGTGTTACAGAGGGGAGACAGGGGTTGCTTTGGTATATTTGTTCTTCTCTTTTTATATTCCCTTAGAAGAGATAAGTGAGAAGAAAATGTTGACTCTGGATGCTGTATCACGGCGAGGAAAACTGGCTTGAAGCTTCTTGTCCTAGCACCAAGCTGTATTTCATCTGCCAAAGAAGATGAACTAGTGAACAAAATTAAAAGGGAGGCTAAATATCATCACTTGCTGATGAAACACGGCTTTCACACCAAGGTATATGTGACGTGAAAACAGATTGGTGGTCAAAGGCACTGCATTTAATAGATAGCATCTAATTAGTTGACAGAATGTTTCTGTGCTGGCTTCAGTGCAGGTTCTGCACATTCCTCTGTAGTGCTACTGCATTTTGAGCAAGAGTGTTGAGGAATACACAGAGTACAGCTAGCCAGGCTCACAGGCTGCAGACTGAGATGCAGATTGAAGTGGAGAGCTCTGGGTAAGAGCTGAGAAGAGAGGCCATGAGCTGCCAGCCTTTGGGATAGCACAGGGTGTGATGGTGGGTGACACCAGCCAGGTGAATGGACAGGGGAACACAGGAGAGCCAGGAATTGCAGCCTTTTGGGTAACAAGGGAGAAGAAAACCAGTGAGCCAGCAAGGTGGGTGGACATAGAGAGGGGGACAGGAGCCAAAGACTCAGGAGGAAGTGGAGATTTCTGGAGATTGGAGGGTATAAAAGCCATGGGGTCCTCAGCTGGGGATCCTCCTCAAGGGCACCAGTTCAGGCTGTTTCTGTGTTACTACACTGTAAATAAATGGCTTTAGGGAACAAGACATCTGAGACTTTGCCATGGGAAACATGGGGTTGAACAGTGAGGAAATCTGGCCTGACTGTGTGAGTGGGGTGTGTGAGGAGTCAAATGGGGACTCACTGGGTCACCTGGAGCCTCCTGCTTGGAAGGAGCTTCAGTCCCAGCAGTGAAAGTCTCTGTCCTTGGGAGTGAGGCTGCCAGAAAGTCACATGAATGAGAAGCTTTCTTAATAAGAGGATGACTAACCTATTGTCATTATTTTGCAAATATTCTAATCCCAACCTCTTTTGAAGATTGTCTTCCCATGGCTTCTTCTGCCTCTGGTTCTGGTTCCTTGTTCTCCTTTGGTGTTTTCCCCTTGTTACTTCTCAACACCAGCAGCACAAGCACCTTGGAGCCACCCCCCTTCCAATACAGCATCCCACAGCTCCATTCCCAGGAGGTCTCTCCTCCTCTGCTCACTGAAGATGCTTCCAGTCTCCTGGCATTTTTCAACCCACGAAATCATAGCTGGAATACTCTGGGACTCATACAGCTCATCCTTTCACATATTTTTTTAATCAGACCAGCCACATTAGTTTTGCTTACTTGATATTGTCCCTCTGCTCACTGAATGTTTAAAAGCACACAGAAATCCCTAAGAGCTCAAGCAAAGAGTTGCAATTAGCAATAATGACTTTCACTGCAGCAACTTGTCACTGTAAAAAAAAAAAAAAAAAAAAAAGAAAGGGGCAAACTCTGTCTTTCTCCAATGTACTGTGACCACATTTCCAGTTGCAAAGCTGACCCAACCTCATGTGCATAAAGAAAAAAAAATTATTCCCCTGTCAGGCTCCTGGCTTCTCCATCAAAATAAAACCTGGCACCACACGACAGTAACTGCAATTCCTTGCCAACAACACTGCACGCTCCAAGCAAAGGCTATTCCTGGGATGACCTGTTGTCCTGGGGTGCAGGTCACAGTTGTGCCCACAAGCCATGCATGCACACCCTGGTATTTCTGACTGCAGTGTATTTGTGTTTCTGGTTTCCCTCTGGCTCTTTGCCTTTTACATTTGCTTCAGAATGCCCATCCACCTTAATATTAAAATAAAATAATAAAAATAACAAACAAAAAATAGAAGAAGAAAATAGTCTAAACACATTTTCTGTCTATCAGGCAGCTTCTGCTGCTGCTTATTCTGCTGCAGTTAATCTTCCTCCAACCCATCCTTCATTTTAATAATATAGTAATTAGGCAGTTGCAATAACTCTGAATATTTACACTGAGATTGATGATATTTTCTACAAAAAAAAGTGGTCTTAAAAAATAGAAATCAATCTGCAAGCTCACTCTGGATTTCAGCTGAATCAAACCCCACTGGAATTGTGCTAAAAAGTCATGATAAATCTGTCCAAAATGTGAATATTATTTTGGCCCTGCTTGCCTTGGAAATAAGAAGTGTAAGGTGATGCTGTTTAAACTTACTTCACTTCTGCCCAGCCCCTGGGAACACAGTTCAATGACCCTTAAATGTTCCTTTTGTACTTTCTATTTGATGATTTGACAGGAATTTTGTAATTAAGTCAGCTTCTGTCACCAAGTTACAGTTTTCCATGTCAGAAGAAACGCTTTTTCTGGTAGACAAGGAGTGAGGATGTCAGAATATGGCCTTTCTTATTAACCTGCACAGAAGCAGTTGAGGGCCTCACTGTTTAACATAATTCCCTGACTGTGTTTTTTTGTTCTTCAAGCCCTGCATTTATTTTACTGTTTACAGCAAGGTTTGTGCTGTCAAGAAGACTGCTGGTGGGGAAGCTCTAGGAGAAACAGAAAGGCTTCTGTGCCTATGAGATGTTTGTTCACATCCCCTCAGCTTAATACACAGTCAAAAAACCCTATTTCATTTAATTAGGAACACAGACCATCAAAGGATCTCATAGGCTACAGGGCCCACTTCTCTACTGTCTCTCATAACAATAGAATGCAATTTAGTCTCATGTGAGGGGTGAGACAATACAGATGTTACAATTCAGGCCATCACAATCAGAAGCGAACTATTTCCATAATTACAATAAATTATAAGCATTTTTTGACCTATCAGCTTTTGCCACACAATGTGCTTGTGCCTTAAGACAATCATCTAAAATTACCCCTCACGGGTCCTACTAAAATGCATCTTTCATAGTTCTATTTCCCCAAAATATCTAGTCTTATTTGCAAGGCCATCATTTGAAACTTGTTTCCAGTTCCATTGCTCTCTCAACAATATCTGTGCTATTGCATAGAATTTCTAAGTCATCATTTTTTATCTCAAAGTTTGCACACAGATACATACTGTGTGAGGCTTCTGTCAGGCTTTGAGAATTCTCTACAAATCCATTTCCCACATTCAACATATCAAACTTTCCTAAAGTCTTAAGTTATAATAACCAGTTTTTCTATAGCTGCTCTAATTGGAAGGTTACTGCAGAGCTTACAGGTCTCAAAACTAGAAAACTCCTAACTTCCAACCTGAATTCATTCATGGCTATCTTACACTCACCTGTCTTTTACCAGCAGACCTTGGTTTACAATACCTCTTCCTTCTTCTGTTTTATTATACCCCGCCCATCCTTCTCAATGGAACTGCTTCTTCATCCTTGCATCCTCCTCTTGGTTACCCTTCCCCTCACCTGCTGCCTGTTAGGGCCATCTATATGCACAAAGCACAGCCCTTCACCCCCTCCTCCCCTGGCACTGGACCTGTGTGACAGCCACGGGTGGCCCCAGTGATGAAGGGAAGGGCCTGTGTTTCAGCAGGGAGCTCATTGCCCCGCTCCTGTCTCTGCTGCCAGTGGCTCTCAATGAGCATTTATTGGTTTCCTTAACTGCATTTGCCTCCTAACTGCATTTGCCTGCCTTC
The DNA here is from genome assembly GCA_013400215.1 of Cisticola juncidis. Lineage (NCBI taxonomy): Eukaryota > Metazoa > Chordata > Aves > Passeriformes > Cisticolidae > Cisticola > Cisticola juncidis. The sequence goes on from VXBR01011469.1 coordinate 478,743, forward strand.
ATTCTTCCCTTCTTGTTAGGAAATGAAGGTGTGAACACTCTTACTTGAGTCATTACCTTAAGGCTTCTGTTTTTCTTCCTCAGCTTCCCCTCCAGCAGTCCCCAAAATAAAAGAACAAACTCTAAAAGGATAAAATTATGTAGACCTGTGCAAGGAACAGGAAAAACTCCCACCCAAATGAATGCCAATAGCTGCCAATTCTAGTCTCTTGATTTTTGCTTTCAAGGCTGGGAAACTCTCCATATATCTGCAGGGATATAAACGAGCTGATACTGGATAGCACTCAAATGAATATGCTCTATGAGAGCTGAAGTGCGTTTCGCAGAATATGTGTAGACAAAATAAAGTCTACCAAAGGACTTTATCCAAAACTGAATGCAAGCTCCTACCTCTTCTCAACAAAAGCGTGGAGAAAACCATCCTTTGTAATGCTCAACTTAAGCAGAAGAAAGCAGAGAAAACTGGGGCCAGATGGCCTCTGAAAGTGTATCAAGGTGAGGAGTACACAGTGAGGATACTTGGACATGGTGATTGAGGTGAAGCACTGCATTGTCTCCACTTCTTCACTCATTCTCACTTCCCAGGGAGATCTTTGTGTCAACACCCAGAGCATCTTTCCCTCTAGAAAACATGACAGTTATTCAGAGTCCTGTCCCAGAGAGATGATGTCTCCTGAAATCAAACCTGTGTGGTGGTATGATGCCTGAAAAGCTTCACCAAATTTTGCAAATTTATTTTTATTTTTCTTAGAAGCAGTCTATGTCCTTTCAGAACCTTTGAAGCCTAGAGCATGCATCTCTGTGTGTCCCACTTGTGTATGCTCTTTTCAAGCAAGGATCTGCTTTCCCTCAAAGACATTTTGCTGTGAAAATCATATTATAATGAATCTGAGTTCATTCATGATGATGACAATGATAATTCATCTGAGGTTACCTAAAAATTTCATTTCTTTTAGTAATGAAGTCTATGGATTTGAAGACTATGTCATCTGCAGTGACATGCCAATAAAAATGGAAATCCAAAGATTTATTTCAGTAGAGAGAAAGAAGGAAGCAAGCAAGCAAGCAAGCAAACAATCACACTGTCTTTCAGGAACAATTTTAAATATATTTGAAAATTTCTAGATTTTTAAATTGGCTCAATAAGATTTCTCATATAAGAGAAAAATACCCTGCAATGGACATATAAATCTGATTATGCCCACAAGAATAGCAATTTATTTTTTTAAAGGGGTGGGGGATGAGGTGCTGGGGAAAGAGTAATTTCTTATGTTTAAATTCTGGAACTGTCACTCTAGGCAAGTTCTCTGATTTCCAGCACCAACCAAGAATTTTATCATAACCTATCAGCCACTACCACAGCTGTTGTATTTAAAGTACCCCTCTTTCATTGGTTCAGCAGTTAAAAGCAAGAAGAGACCAAGATTTTAAGAAAGTGTGAATCACAAATTTTCTGTGGGTAAAAAAGGGAGTATGGAGGCTTCACAGCATCCCATCAGCACTGCTCAGTGTAACAGTCTTCCTTAAAGAGGGAGAGATGAGGCCAAGTGCAGTTCCTCCACCTCTCCTCCAACTCTTTCCTGGCTGCCCCAGCAGAGGGACACAGCAGCAAATTTTAAACGAGCCAAATCAGGTGACGAGGCAGACTAACAGCAGCACGGTTGTGAATTTATTCCACTGCAAACAGCTGATCCTGATCCTTGAATAAAGTTATTTAAATCTTGTTCATGTATCTTTACATAACACTCCCAAGTGCAGTACAGCTGCACGGTCTGTTTTGGGTCTGTGAAGGGGTGGATGAAGCATGTGGTGCACTGCTGGTGATGACCCACAGCTACCTCTCTGCTGGTCATTGGGGGGTGGGGATCAGGCCATACATTTTCCCTCCTTCAAAGGCGGTCTTGGGCAAGAAAATTCATACCCCTCACATTTCCAGATGTGACCCACTGCCTGCACATCTTTCAGTAGCTTTGGACAGCAAATGTCCACAGTGGAGTGCTGGTGGGCACTGTGGGTTTTCTCCAGACACACACTCTGGAGCAGGCACAACATCTGTGTAACATTTTGTAGAACATGAATGCAGCAAAGTTTCAATTATAAGCATTTCATAGGGGTAGAAAGGGATGAGAAAGGGATCTTCCGGGTACAAGGGTATCTGCCATCCCACATAGGACAGAAGAGGGTTTGTGGGATATCAGTGTTTCTGTAATCATGCTTCCAGTGGCTCTAAATCTCCATTTTAATTGCTCATGGCACCTTGAGGTGGATGTTGAAAATAAATTACATTAATTAAATAGTGATAGATATAAATGGCTATGCAAGAGGAGACTAGAAGATAAGGCTTGGAAGTACTCAGTGTACAAGACTCTTCCCAACACTTTGAGATTGCAAGAAAACTTCACCTGTGCTCTGCCAGCCATGTAGTGATGTCAGAAGCACAGGGACAGGTGTAGTTTTATGGGGTGTGAGCCCCATGGGGTGACCTGCACGAGTGGTTCAGCACCCAGTCTGCTGCTAGCAGGGTGGCCTCTCACCTGGCCTGCTCCCTAAAGCCTGGTTAAGTGGTGCTTCTTGTGTCTCTCTAGTCTTGTGTGAAAAACCCCAAGAGCTTATAGGGAGGTTTCAAGGGAAATGGGGTCCCTGGGCTCGTGCAAGCCTGCACAACTGGGGAGGATGGAAAGCCATTTCTCCCCTCTCCTGCCATCCTGAATTATTGTCTCTTCAATCCTTTTGCTTTCTCACAGGGAATAGAGACCACCAGGAAACACATTTAAAAATCATCTGTGGCACACAGAAGGAGAAGAGAGAAAGTTGTTGGTACATTTCAGCAAGCCTCGTTAAAAACATCTCTAGGCACTACAAAGTGCATGTTATCAATATGCATATGTGATGTCTCTGAGGCAGAGTTGCCTTTAAGGTACGTATTCAGCAGGACAACATTTTCCCATGTGAGGCAAGGAACAACAGTGAATCATATGTGTAGGAGGGAAAGGCCTTCCGGCTATGTACAGTATTTATTCCCTTTTGTGTCTTGCTTCCCCCCCTCCCCTCTTTTATTAATGGCTTTTGCAATTAGTCGTAACAGGGTATTGCTAGCTGGCAGAAGGCAGTGACTCCTGCAGTCGATTCTTTGTGGGAAACTGGATGTAAAGGGGAAGGAAAGGATGCTGGTGTGCTGGCTTTGCTCACTCCTCTGACCCTCGAGCAAGAGCCAGCCAACACTATTTGTGTTCAGCACTTGCCTCCCCAGCTGAATGCCGCATTACTTGACCTCACATAAATACACGTACAGATGTAGAAATGTAGAAGGTGAAGTCTGCAGTGCACACATTAAAAATTCCTACTGAAGATGTCAGCAGGGGGCCCAGAGAAGCTGAGTTAAATTTAGAGGGAATCTGAAGGAAAAGTATGGCACCTTGCTCAGCGCCAGGTTGGCTGGGGTTTTATTTCTCACCCCAATGAAGAAGGGTTCCACCCCAGAACCTGTAGTGCTGGAAAGCGTTGCAAAAAACATATGGCAAATGCACGAGCACAGGTAATGAATCCTGCAGTATTTTGGGATATTAGCTGAGCTCCCAATGAGCTGGCTGGACAGAACTGGAGTTCAGGATCTCCCTAAATGCCAATGAGTAATTGTCAAAGGAGGTAAACAGTGACACAAAGTCAGCAGACAACAGGTTGCCTATGGTGTCCTGGTTTCAACAATACATTACAGCAAGGAAAGATGGAGTACCCAGGAGTGTAGATGTGAGTACCCAGGAGGGTGCAGATGTGAGTACCCAGGAGTGTAGATGTGAGTACCCAGGAGGGTGCAGGTGTGAGTACCCAGGAGGGTGTAGATGTTAAGTACCCAGGAGGGTGTAGCTTTCTTACAGTTCCTTCTTGTCTTTGTCTTCCCTCCCTGCTTTATCTTAGTTCACCCACGTGTGGATTTAGACACTCGTGCTAAAGATGAAATGTCATAATGCAATGTGTTGTATAATTATGGGAGTAGAAGTGACCTAGCAAATTTTAACTCTGAATAGAATGAAAGAAATAAAAAAGAAAAATGAAAGCTGGCATCACTGAGCTGGCAGCGCTCTAATTTCCAAGCACTTGTAGCAAGATATTGGCAAGTTCTGCTGCTTTCTTCCTTTTTTATTCTTGTTGGAAAAACAGAGGGGCACTGACTAGAGTGGAAAGAGTAGAAAGAATAATGGGCAGGTGAAGCCAGCAGGGTGAGGCTCCTAGGAGAGGATATGAGAGGAATATTGCAAAAGGAAATCAGGGGCAACCAGTCATGGATAAGAAAAGAGCATCTGGAAAAGAACTAAAAGGTTTTGAGGCACCAGTGAGTGGAAATGGTTGGCAATTTCCTGACAGAGAGGAAAATATGTCATTTTTTTTCCTGTGGAAAATGCTGTTTTAATAACTGTCTATCAGATAATAATTCTTTCAGAATTTTCAATTTTACCTGACTCTTATTTTAAATTTGTGTTGGAGAGGAATTGTCACGCAGCTGGAAACTGACATTTCTGTCAGGCTCTTATCATTCACATTTTCTACCTAGAGGCAAAGAGCGTGAGATCCTTCCAATCTGGGAGCTACAGCTGGGCTGGAGGGGAGCGCTGAGCCTGGTGCTTGCTTCCAGCCATCTGCCTGGAAGCCTCACACCATGGCAATTCTCTCCCCCTAGGCAAAAGTCAGGCTGACAAGAGCCTTTCAAGACAGTAACCAGCAAATCAAATAAAGCCTTTGTTCTTTCAGACTGGAATGTTTCCCTTTTCCGCCCAAATGAGACATGGATGTACAAACAATTTTGTGAGAAAAGTCTGGCTCTACAGATGACCTTAGAGAGTACAAAGGTCCTTTGGTACCTGCTTGCCTCTGCTTCCACTAGCTAAATTTCTTGACAGACCAGTTATTTTATCCCTGAATTTCACATGGTTTTAAGCAGGACCAGTTGCCCAGGGGAAAAAGGCCCCCCTGTACAAAATTCTGTCCCTGGGAGTGCTCAGAAACAAGCTTGACTTCCTGCCTGCTCTGCCTCCCCAATGTGCCTATCACACACATTTGCTCTGTCCTTACTGTGACTGTTGTCTAGCTGACACAATCGAGCAATGAGTAAATCTAGTACAGCCTGGCATCAGTGCTGGTATACAAATCAGGCAGCAAATTTCACTGGCTCTCTTAGGGGCCATTGTCCAGCCTACCTGAATCCTGCAGGGTCTGTCAGATTCTGCAGAGGGCCCCACAGACCAAGATCTCTGAGTGGCTGACCCTGCAGATTGCTTCCCACTGGACTGCAGCTGGAGCATCCTCTAANAAAAAAAAAAAAAAAAAAAAAAAAAAAAAAAAAAAAAAAAAAAAAAAAAAAAAAAAAAAAAAAAAAAAAAAAAAAAAAAAAAAAAAAAAAAAACCACCTTGATGGAGACTATTTTTTATTCCATTCTGTTCAGAATACTATGGGATCTGGGCACTGAACTTCAAGAAGGAGGTAGGCCAAGGAGAGACAGTCCAGCGGAGAGCAACAAGAATAATCAGAGATCTAGAAAATGGGAAAGACTAACCTCAATAATTCTTAGTCTCCAGGAGAGACAGCTGGAAGAGAGTATTGAGATATATGTTAAACAAAGTCTCCTGTGATGCATATATTAGGAAATAATGGATTTCACTTCAATCAAAAAATTAATATGTAACATAAGAAAAATTCTGGAAAATATAAGGATAAAGAATGCACTGACAGAAGAGTTTTCTGAGTAGATATCCTGGGAGATCTTCAGGAACAAGTCAGATAAAGATCTGTCAGAAATGGCAGTTGGTCCTGCCTTGGGTAGGGGGAAGGACCAGACCACTTTTTGTGTACTTTCCATCATGATGTTTGTGGGTTCTATGCTCTTTGATGGAAAACCATGGTTTGAGTTTGCATGCTTTTTCTAGACACTTAAGTTGACCAGGAATCAAATATGTAAAGGGAATCCAAACGTGTAGGGAAAAAAAAATTAAAAAAGAGAGAGAAATTAGAGAAAGAAAGGTAGAGGAAGTCTGGACAGCTTCAAACAAACCAAACAGACTGTCTGAACCCTCAGCAGGGCAGACTCCAGGCAGCTACTCACTGGTTATGCTAAGGACCCAGGCATATGCCTGAGAGGCCGATGGAAATTGGGAAATTATTATGCAGTTGAGATTGATGTATCTGCTGTTTTGACTTTGCCTGCACTACATTTACCTGTGTTAAATAAACAAAGAAAGTGCTCTAAGTATTGCTCTAAGAGTGAATAATAAGTGGAACATTTCTTCTTTTGTTAGTAGCTTGTGTCCTTGCTTATTAAGTCTCAGGCTGAGCAGCCAAAGGGAGTGTTTGAGACATAAATGCCGGAGGGGACTGCCACTGCTGAAAGCAAAGGGCAAGCAGCTTGAAATGTGCTACTTCTATTCCTGGAAGACCATGATGATCAGAAATACAAGCTCTGTGTCCTTTACTCTCTGCCTTTTCTTCTCTTTTTCCTGTTCCTTCTCCATCCTTTTGAATAGCATTCAGGAAGTTCAAACTCATTTGTAATGGCAAACCAGTGACTAACAGAAAGAAATTGTTCTTTTGTCTTTTGCTAACTAAATTAGCAGAGATCAGTTTTAGACAAACTCCTCATTTTACTTAGTAGCAATATAAATATAAAGACATACCCTGCTTTTCTGTCTCCCCGAGTCTTTATATTCAGTTTTCAAATCACTGCATCAAGGCTCCTACTCCTTGGAAAAATTTACAATATGAGAATGTAAGAGAATTATCACATCTATCAAGATTCATTTGCCCTTTCAAAACCAAATCCATTGCTCATTAAAAAAAAAAAAAAAAGGAAATACGTATCCAATACTCTGAAAAGTAACAACTTCTCACACCAGACCTTCATGTGTCTTTTAAGTCATTTCCTCATTAAAGCTTCCTCTGCCTTACCAATCACCTCAGACAAAACCAAGCTTTGTTAGTCCTACCAAGAAACACGAGTTCCTTTTCTAAGGAAACAGGAAAAGCACAGGGAAAAACACTCTACCCCCTTTTCACATGTCTGTTAAGGTTTTTAGACCTGGCACAGCTGCTGATCACAACTGCTTGCTGACACAGTCTTTCAACCTCTGCCTGAGACTTCCCCAAAAACTCACTGGAGCCAGCACAGATATTATAAAGTGCTCCCTTTGCAAAGCAGGGTCATGGCACAGAGCTGATCTAATGTGGAATGAGCATTGCTGTGCCTTACAACTTAACAACTCACCCCTGCAATTGCTGCCAGATGTTTGCAAATGTTCTGTGAGTCTCCCCTCTAACATTAAGTGATCCTCCCAAATTTCTTTTTCATCATTCAAATACTGAGGGTGCTGTTTAGCTACAGCTAGCAAAAAAAAAAAATCATATAGCACTTTTCCTTTTGTTATTTCTGTTGTTAGTAATAGAAATTAAACCACTTGTGTAATAGCGAAGTCCACAGTGCTACTGAGACACATGATAACAATTTTATTTTCAATTCTCTTATCAAATTGGTATACATCAGCCTCAGTAAAGTGAGCTGCCCCTCCATTTAGCTGTGTAATTGAAAAAGTTGATATTTCATTGCTAGTGAATGCCGTAATTTTGGAAAGAAAGAGAACTTATCTTAGATAATGCTTATTAATACACAGATTAAGTGTCTCAGATAAAAATCTGATGACACTCCAAGCTAATACACTCGTATTTGTAGGCAGCAGAATGAAATGTATTGACCACTTCATCCTTCCTTGGAACTGCTGCTGGAGGATTTACCTGCAATTACCTACTGAAAATGAAATAAAAGATTAGTAGAAATGAGATGTCACTTTGGACTTATGGCTCCCGTTGCTAGGGAAACCTTAGAGTTAGCATCCTGATTAGGGCAAAAATTGCTGTAACCCTGCTGAACCTTTGTCAGCATCAGTGGCTGGCAGAGCTGCAGCATCTGTTTGTCTGGCCAGGGACAATGATTTCCCACTGTCATCTCCTGGTTGACTGAACAGCCCTTTCTGATGGTGCCCCATCCAGACATCAGCCTACAAAGATACATAGCAGGGACTGTGTAACTGAATTACACAAATGCAACACCAGTGCAATTAGATGGGTAAAAGGGAAAGACTGATGGAGGAGGGAGATTAATTATGTTTAATCCCCAGTACCCCAAGTATAAAACAATTCAGAGCTATCCAAGCACCCAGTGCCTGCCAACAACATCAACAGGAGCACATTTCATGCAGGAAGCTCAATGATGGAGAGACATCAGTCAAGTGAGAGCTTGGCAAGAGCACCTGCAAAAGGACTTGAAACAGCAGAGCGAGCCCGAAGAAGATTAAAATTATTCTTATATGTTTGTGCCTGGGCCTCCAGAGAGGAAAAACAGGTGGTTATACAGAAAGGGAAGGGAAAAATAGTATTATATCCTCCCTACGGAAGGAGGTGTTACCTCCTTACTCTGTTCTAAGGAACAGAGTCATTTCAGGGAATCTTGACTCTACCACTCTCCCCCATACTGGGGAACTCTCTTTGAATATCTCAGTGCCTGCAGCTTCACTTAAGTGCACCCAGTACAGCACTCCTGACACTGCAAGCATCAAGAAGGGCTTGTAGTTGGGTAATGGCAAGGCAACAGGTTTCAGAAAAGTTCAGAGGCTTCGGAAGATAAGTTAATGCTTTTTATTTGTGGAGTTTGAAAGCTGCCAGAGATTAGCCTGTCAGCACAATGGAATTAACTGCAGTCAGCACTTGGCTGGATTCTATGAAATAGATGCTGTTGTGTTTTTGTACTCTTGTACCTCTGTACTTCTGCTACAATTCTATTTGGGTCTGGCTTTTAAAAACACCCTAATTCTAAAAAAACACATAAGAGAGGTACTGTAAGCTGGTAGGTCCTTTTGTTTGCCAAAGCCTTTTCTAATACAGTGCACTACCAATCATTTCAGCCAACACAAATACTGAACTTGAACTACATGCAAATTAGACCATAAGTCTATAAAATTATCTCATATTTAAATTATTAGATTTTCTCTGCCCTTTGGAAAAGAATCACCATCCCTAAGAAATGCAAATGCTGCACAATTAGCTAATGACCAGAAACGCCAAAACCAAACCATTTCATCCACTCTTTCTTCTTTAATGTTACCTAAGTACTGACTTTTAAAAATAATCTGGATTAGTATCTTAAATATGCACAGACATTTTTGAATTCTTCTATCCACAACTTTAGTACCAAAAGAAACATTACACATGCCAGGACTGTAGGAGTGTTGAAAGGAAAATTACATTAAGAGTTCGGGAAATACTGCTTGTCTGTGTATTTCTGACACTCATTTCTTACAGATTTGCAAACTTCAACACTGAAATTTGATGTGTTTCAATAATTGCATTCAAGGTCTTTTTAGCTGCAGTGACTTCACTACCACTTCCAGCAGCCCATCGCATCTTTCTGCTGAAGATTACACCATGTTCTGTAAGGTGTGGCAAAAAAGAAGGTAAGCCTGCTCCTTAACCATCCCAGGTGACAGCAAAATGAGCGTTACGCTGAAATTCTCCCAAAATGTCCCAGGCTGTAAACAGTGCAGTGCAGTTCAGCACTTGCAGCTATGGGAGGGCTGTGTTTCTAATGGGAAAACTTAAATATTCAGCATTTTACTCAGGTAGAAAACTCTTTTCTGATCTCAATAATTCTAAGCAAACTGCCATCCAATTGCTAAATTTGATAAAAACAATTTCTTTTATTGTTTTATAACTCTGCTTAATTAAGGAATATTTTCATCTCTTTTTTTTTTTTCATTAGTTGCAGGGAAGAGACTTTCTTTGGAAGACTGTTAGTATGTGTGTATGTATATGTAAAATGTATATGTGTATGTATATTATATATGTGTGTATGTGTACGTATTTGTATATGTATATATATGTATATATCTCTTAATATATATATGTTAATTTTTTTTCAGTTTCCAATAGTTATTCGGCCAGTTCATAGCAGTTTAACAGCAGAAAATTTGCTACTTCTGAGCACACTAAAACCTTTTATAAAAGTACACAATCAAAACATTCTAGTTTGTAATATGTTAGAATATATTTTACTCATAGCCATGTATCTCTTCTGTCTTAAGAATTGCAGGTGTAGTAGTAACAAAACACGTGAATCTTGTTATGTATGGAAACACAGCTGAGGGGTTGCTGCTCCAGATATAATAAGAGGATTTCCTTTGTTCTTTTTCCCATGAGTTTTTGGAATCCATTATAAATTCTGTGAGAAGCTAGCCCAAGGAATAAAAACTCCCCTTTAACCCAAATGAGAGAACACATAAAGTAGGTTTTACTACCTCCACATCACACAAGAGCACCTCAGTGCTATTCACACCACCATTTTGGTGGGTTGACCTCAGCCAGCAGCCAAACACCCACACAGCTCCTCCTTCAGTCCCCTCCTTAGCTGGATCTCCTCCCTGATGTTATGCTCTGCAATATCTGGAGACACTTTTGGGTAAGGATGGATCAGCAAAAGACATCTCAGATCCAAGAGATGCAAGGTCTCCTGTGTACCCACTGCCTCACACTGGCACCCAACCAGAACCTTCTCACCCTCCTTTCCCAGCACAGAGAGAAAATAGAAGGAACCCAATGAGATTCATGAGAGAAGATCCTCTGTCCTGCTGATGGTGCTGGGCATGCTGCCCCAGAGGAGATGAGGAAGGCAGGCCAGCACTGAAGAGATATTAATTGGAAGAGCTGTTAATTGAGAATGGCTGAGACAGAGACCCAGCTCCCAACTCCAGTAATCATCACAATAGGCAGAATGAGCAAAGCAGGGGACAACAGATCCATACCAGCAGTCATAATTAAAAAGGAAAAAGAGGATTTGTTGGCTGCATTTTTCCTTTCTGGAGTATTCAAGTGCCCTTTTCTTGGCAAATATTCACAAAAAAAAAAGAAAAAAAAAAAAAAGCTGGGAAATAATGCCAATATTATGCCATATGTAGTGCGTGGATGGAGAGCATAAAAACTATCAGTGGAAGACTGACATTAACATAAACCATTTTTAACTTCAGGCAGAGAGGAAGTTCATCATTATGTGCCTATCCATCCACAATGCCTCATGGCATTTATAGCTGCAATCTGAGCTGGGATAGAGCCTTAAATAGAAGGGTATCGTGTTAGCTGAGGGTTTTGTGATACTTCCCATAGTCTACAACAAGAAGAACTTACAGATTTTTTGCTCCTGCGATGGCTACTCATATCAGCTGCTGATATTAGAGGAACCTTTACTATAAGAACAATAAGTAAATTCTGGAGCAGTGACAGAAAAAGCATCTGGAAAACTAGGAAAAGGGAGAAAGGAGGCCACAGCAAGGCACAGAAGAGACTATGGCTAGTGAAGAAAATTCTTCAGTGTGTGCACCTTAGTAGGGAGTAATCAAAACAGGAGAGAGATTCTACTAGACTATTTTAGCAACAGTATGTTTTCCTTTCCCGATTAAGTTTATGGATTACTAGAACTCTCTAAAAAATAATGATCAGAGACAGGTGCTGTCTGAGTTAAATGAACAACCATTGCACACAGAAGCAGCAACCTTGAGGAAAAACACATTTAAAAATATTCCTCACAAGCATTCATCAAACTAGAGTTTTGCAGTTTTCATGTTCCTTCTGTCCAAAGGATAGCTTCTGGTAATGTCTGTCCTGGTGATGAAGGTAAAAGTGAAATTTATGCTTTACAACAGAAAGGAAAAAGACATCTTCAGACTGCTTTGAGATTTTGTAGTCTTGCACCGAAGGCAAAACAAAAACTAGAAATCTTGATTCCCTTGAAATCGATGGCAAAAATCCATTTCATTCAGTTACTTTAAGATTTTATACCAGAGGTGCATAAAAAACCTGAGGATACAAAATATATGTACCTGCAACCATCCCACCACAGCAATCCTAGATTTAATATATGGGCTGATATAGGAGGTGGGGGACTCTGGTCTGATCCTACTGATCTAATTAGTTCAGGGCTAGTGCACAAGTTCAGGTGTAAGCATAACTTAAGATACAAACAGCAATAATTAATATGCACTAAATAAACTTTTCCAGGTATTGACATTTTTGCTATGCAAAGACTACTCCAAAAAGAAAGCAAAGAGCAAATTTTGGTTCCACTTATCCATGGGAAGACTAGTTCCTTAAAATCTGCTCCTTTTCTAATAAAGTCTGTCTTCTAAACAGTGAAATTTGAAGCTGAACATCTGTGAAATGAATATTTTCAGTACATGCTAATTCAGAATGTGCTGCAGGCAAAAAAGGTGCAGCAGCTGTGAGCACCACAGGTTCTGGTTGGGTGCCAGTACAAGGCAGTGAGCACACAGCAGAGCTTGATTGCTGTGTGCACTCTCCAGATCTGAGAGGACCTCTGCTGAACAGTCCTCTCTGAAATGGGAGCCAGGAACACAGCAGCAGCAGCAGCAAAAGTCACTGCAAGTTTTGTGGAATACATCAGGGAAGAGATGAAATGAAAGAATCAAACCAGGAAAGTGTAAGAAAGTTCATGAGGAGGCATGATGGGGAGCTGACCCTTCAACATCTACCTGTGTTAGGTATGTGTATTCCCTCTCTGTTTTGACATTTTTAAGGCCACATCCACTAATTAGTTTATGGTGCTACTTCCTTACAATTAGCAGTTACAGGACTAACAGAGGGGAGAAGAGAGAACACTCTTTGTTGGCCAAGTTAAAACCAGTCCTATGCAAACCTGATAAAACAGATGAATATGCATGTGCCAGTTTGAAGATGTGGTTTGTCAGCTATTTGCCCACATGCATTTAACACCCTCAGAAGGCCTAAGGCAGCAGCCATAGACTTTCCTCCACTTGCTTTTTGCTGAGATCTTACAGAAGCCCCAAAGGAGTTAAATTACTGGCATCATGAGGCTGTGAATGACTTAGAGAAGTGTGTTATTTTCCAAAGCATTGGAAAATGGCTTAATGTAAGCAAAAGTGCAGCTAGTGCCTAATGGCTGGGATCTAATTCTGCTGAACTCCCAGCTACAGCCTCTAGCATCTCGGGAAAGTGGGCTTGTGTTTGTTATGTACTCATTTGTTTTTCTTCTGTACCTCAAAGACTGATATAAGCTGAGTCTTGGCCTTAACTGTGGTATTTCAGTGCCTACATGCAGGTGCAGAAAACTGACAAATTAGGGAAGATACTTCTGATTCCCCCATCTTTTGCCTCAGCTGTTTAAGCTAGGTGAAAAATTAGTTTAATTTGGATTTGGCTAGTGAACAATAGTAGTGTGCATGATTTGTAATCTGAAACATAGCCCAATTCAGCTCCTTGACAGAAGAAAACATTTTATTTCTAGGATGAGGAGGGCTGGGAACAGAAAAGCAAACGAGGACAGTGTAGAGACAGAAAACAGAAGAAGACTAAGGAGAAGGGGACTATGACCTTAGTGAAACAATTTAGGGAAGGTTTTATATGTGTGTATGTCTTCTTATATGTATGTCTTCTTATATATAATAAGAAAGCAATTTGGATAACATCTTGATTCTCTTTAAATTAAGGGTCAAAGCAACTTCCATATGAAATTAAGAGAAAGCAAGCATGAAATCCTATTTTTATACATCATTCCCATAGGGGCTACAGTAAATTTCTAAAATTCTACAGCCATAATGGAGACATGCCTGGGTCAAAGCAAAGCACAGTTTCTTCCTAGAAATATCAAGAGGTCTTTGTCCAAGGTATGCTTCTCACAGATATCCTTGGGTCCCCTCCACCAGCCTCCTTAGGATGCATCTATCTGCATGTGTTTGTGAGAAGGATCTGTTCATTTATGGCTCTGGGGCTCATTTGGAGGGCTGATAATTACTGAGACTCCCGTGCTTCTGTCTCACTGGTTTACCCTGTCTCCCTTTAAAATGTCTCAATGTAGATGGATGATGAATGGGGCTATCTTGATGTGAGTGTTTCCTAATTGATGCCATGATAATTTGAAGTCCAGTATCAGTGATGGTGCCCTTTTCTTCTGACAGCAAAGAGGTTTTCTTTTGCTAAGTAACAAACTAATGAGCATGCTGAGAAAAGAAAAGGGAAAGAGGGAAGTCAAATTGCTTATTTGGTAGTTTCATGCTGAGGCCCACAGAAAAAGAAATGTAACACATGAAAAACTTGTGAAGTAATAGAGGAGATGAATGGCTGTCAGGCAGAAGACTTTGGGGGAAGGATATAACTGAGGAAGGAGATGGAGGAAAAAACGTATGATGCAGCACCACAGACCATGGGAAATTCTGAGTTCTGCCGTGGTATGGAGAATCAGCAGACCCTAAAGCCCAGTGGGGGTACAAGTTGATTGAAATGCAGGCAGAGGTTGATTTTCAATCTGCTGATTGAAAAAAAAAAATTGTCTTCACATCAGTATTGTAGAGGAGATTTCAAAAACATTCCAGAAATTCTGACAATGATGAGGTGTTCCTAATCAGTAAATAAGACAATTCCTTTGCCATTGGGGAAAAAAATTCTATTTTACAATACTTTTGGTGGTATGTTACCGTTTGGAGCAAAGCCTCTGTTACCTAAATTCCTGGATGTTGCACTTTCTATTGGAACAGTTGGCTTAGAAACTACAAATTAAATCACTTTCCAAAAAACTTTTCTCATTGCAAAAGTTTCAAATGCTGCCCTGTTACATTAGACTCCTTCAGACAATTTGAATAAGGACTTTTCTTCCTCCCATCGTCTCAGTAAAATGCCTCATAATCAATTGCAGTATTTAAAGTAAACCACTTGGTACTGAATATGTCAATGCATTTTTTTGCCTGGTTTTCACTTTTGTAGTGAAATGAAATTGTGTTTGCATGCTGTTAAGGTTGGTTTGGTTTCTTTAATTTAAATTAAATCATTTCAACTCCTGCCATTCCAATGTGCCAACTTTTAACCCAGGAGGATGGGGAAACATCTGCAGAAACTCAAATATTAGCCAGACTGATCCCCTCTGTACAAGGCAAATGAGCATTCTGCAAATACAAACCTTGTGTACTGATTTCCATCTTCAGACTTTCCAGCTTCAGACTTTCCAGCTTCTTTGCACTGGAAATAACTTTTAGAAAATTTCACTTATCTGTGCACAATCACAAGCTTTGCCCTGGGGTGTGCAGAAGGCCTACAGAAGGGATCAGTCTCTTCCAAGCTCTTTGTTGACATCCTGCAGTCAGCATCCCTTTCCTCTCCCCATGGGTCTCTCACAGAGCATCACAAGTGGAAATCGTGCCCAGAAATCCTCTCTTATGCACCTGCTTTCCATTCTGCTTTTTTCATCATGGCCAGTTGGAGACCAGGGTATTCTTTGACTTATCCTTCCCTTCACTGAACTGCTCTAAATACTTGTTTTATACATTCAAAACCAGGTTCTTCCCTGTTCTCAGGCACCTCTTGGATCATCTTTAAACTCTCTGTAAATATTAAATTATATAGTTCCAGTTACAGCTGCCTTTCCCTTTATGTGTATAGGGAAGGCAATTTCTGTTGCTAGGATGTGAAAACAGCTGTGAAGACTAAGATACAATCGCAATATGGTCAGCTTTAGTTAACAAAACATTTGGAGTAGTTAAGTAGCGATAATGTGACAGATTAGGAGCAAATGTTGGCTCTGTGTCCTGCATCTATTACACTTGTATCTTGACTTAATTTTTGCTAAATTCTGTATTTTGGGAGCATAAAACTAAATGTCAGGGCTGCTGTTTGTAAAGTCTTGGGGAGTGGGTGTTATTATTTTTATTATCTCTATTATTCTTACCTTCTATGTCTTCTACATCTTCTGCACCATCTCCATCTATAATATGGGTATTTTTTATAACCCACTAAGGCTATGAAGCTTAGCACATAGAGCTGGCACTATGCTGTAAACAAGCATTTCATTTACACAGAGGTTCCCTTTTTTCTTTTTTAATAAAGGTCCTTAGGGAGTAACTCTGGTGTTCATTTTGCAAGACAGGCTCCCCCGAGGTCCGTCAGGCAGTGTGCAGAGCACAGGGAACTCTGCCCACGGCCAAACGCCGCAGCTTCAGAAACAGCTGCCAAGCTCCACGATGGTTCCAGGCCCTCCTGCCCAGCAGCCCCCAGTCTCTCCCATTTGGGTTGAGAAGCACCAAATGGAGCATGCAGAACCGAGAAGCTGGATCTTTGCTGTGTGTCTGATCCCCAGATGGAACCTCCCAGCCTGTTTCCTGGAAACACTTTCAGGAAGCGAGTGATTGAAAGATGCAAGGAAGCATCTGTACCAAGGCTTGGGGTAGAAGAATAAAATAGAACAGAACAGAATATAATGGAATATTTCAGTTTGAAAGGACCTATAATGGTCATCTAGTAAAACTGACTAACCACTTCAGGTATGTCAAAAATTTACAGTAAATCATTGAGGGCATTACCCAAATACCTTTTAAATATTGACAGTCCTACGGCATCGATCACATCCCTAGGAAGTCTGTTGCAGTGTTTGACCAAGCATTGGTAAAGAAATGCTTCTTGATGTCCTGCCTGAACCTCCCCTAGCATAGCTGTGACAATTCCCGTGTCCTGTCAATGGAGAGAAGAGCCCAGCACCTGCCTCTCCAATTCCCCTCCTCAGGAAGCCGCAGGGAGCAATGAGGTTACCCCCAGCCTTCTTTACTGCAAACTAGACAAATCCTGTGTCCTCAGCCCTTCCTCCTAGGACATGCCTTCCAGCCTTTTCACCAGCTTTGTTGCTCTCCTCTGCACGCAAATTGATGAGGCATGAGACAAAGTTGTTTCAGCGGCAGTACTATTTCTCCTCCTGCTGACACTGCTCTTTGATCAATGCTAGAAGAAAGCAGCCCTCCATGTGCTCATTTGATGTTGGCTTCTTCCTGAAGCTTTGCTGTGTACTTTGAAAAAGTCACATCTTTGCAGCAAAGGCAGAGATGAAGATTCTGCAGCCTGCAGCAACCACTGCCTCATTTCTTGAATCGCTTTCTCTTTGGCTGCCACGAGATTTCTGCCTGGGGAGCCCTGAGGTCCAGCATTATTAGTGGTATCATTAGTAAAGGGTGGCACTGATTTGGTGGAGTACAAAGGGACATTTTATATCCTGAGTTATGATGCAACATGAACCATAGAATCATAGATGGAAGGGACAGTTAAAGGTCATCCAGTTCAGCTCCCCTCCAATAAGCAGAAACATCTTAAACTAGATCAGGTTGCTCAGAGCCCTGAGCACTCAAGGCTGGCCTTGAACATTTCCAGGGTAGAACATCTACCATCTCTCTGGGCAAAAGTGTTTTATTATCCTTATTGTAAAAAATTCCTTCCCTGTGTCTGAGTAAGTCAGTGACCAATACATTGAGCATACTATATGTTAACTGCAAGCAAAACAGTTGCTGCTATCATTGTCAGTCTCTATTTTAGTACTTGTGCTCTGGAATACCCACACAAATGTGTGACTCTCCTACTGCACTACTCCCTCTCCTACTGCACTACTCCAGGCAGGAGAATGGAAGCTGAGATAAAGATATCAATTCCCTCACCAGAAATGTGTGCTTTCTCAGCAGCTCCATAGAATTTGGACATTGATTATCTGGTGGTAAGATGTTAGAAAGCTTAGAGATCTGCTAATGAAATATCAATACTGCAAACCTTGCAGGATGAAAACTCAGGATATCCACGCAAAGAATCCTGTGGGATTATTCTACTTTCTCCTGAAACCTCATCTGGTCACCCAAATTTTAAAATTTTATTTTATTTTAATTTATTTTAATTTATTTTATTTAAATTCCCACATTATCCTTTCCTGATAAGGAAAACCTTCAGCAAAACTGAAGACATGGGATGTTTTCACTGTTTGGAGACTGCCCTTAACACTTTTAGAATCAACCAGTTTCATTACCTCTGCTATGTCCACTCCTACGAAACTCCATCTTCTCTTCTACCTTTTACTTGCAAGGCAGGCTGTGATAAGGCATGGGACACATCTTCCTTTTCATTTTTACTGTTACCCAGAAATGGGTAGGATAGGACCTTCCACACTGACATCACATCATCTTTCTACCTTCTGTAATGCTAAGAGAGGTGGTAGGGTTTCGAGCATCACTCTCTCGATTGATGGTGACCAATGGCCGCATCCAGTGGCTCAAGCACTGTCTCAAAGAAGATTTTGGTCTGAAATCTTCAGATGTGAGGAGTTTGCTTGCACTTTGCAATGAAGTGTAATTTCCCTGAGTTCACAGTTGTGAAAGGGTTCTGTTTGACAGCCTCAGTGAACAGAGAGGCTTTACAGCTGGGTGAACAGTTTGAATGCATCACCACTAGCAGGAAGACCCCGATGGCCTCCATGAAGTAAGCCCCTGAAAACTGAGACATGTGAAGAGCAAAAGAAGAACAAAGCTGAACAACAGAGCAGTGACACAGTGTGTTATAGCCACCAGTTGTAGGCTCTCCACGGAACAGAGCTGGTACATGGAGGTCACTGGTTATGTAGGCAGCTGATGAGTTGATGATTTCTGTTTGGTGTGACTACTCAGCAGCTGAGCCCATAGACCAGCTAGATGCCTAGACAGAAAAATAAATACCAAAACTAAATGCTGACAGCAAATTTTGTCATTAATTTTGGGAAGAAGTCTCAATATCAGACTCTAATATCTTGTATCAAAGTGGACTTTCTGCTTTTGTCTTTCAAGGGTTGCTAAATGAAAGACTTGTATGTGCTTGTGAGGCTTTCCCCATTTCTCTGGACCTAAGAAATTATGCAAAAGAAATGTTGTTAATTTTATGCCTAGAATTCTTCTGGGGAAAAACTGCAGATTTCTTCCTTGAATTCTTCTGGTAACACAGGCACTATGCATGTTATGAAGCTGTTCCTTGAGAACATTACTCTTCTGGAGAGACAGCAGTTCCTGCCTGCAGTTTACATTTGTCTCTGCTCAAACAGTTTGGGAAGTTCTGGTGCCTGCCACTACTAGGCAGAAAGTGTAGATCTTCTTGAAAATTATCCCGAAGACTAAGCACTGGCTGTTTACTTTAAGTGATGATACATGCAGTTTGGCAGATGATGAATCTCCTGATTAATCATCTCCTTTTCCTCCTATCTACCTGCAAACCACCTCCCTTCCCCTACTATCTAATTTCTCACTCTTTCATGTTAAACCCACACACATATTTAAAGCCTATATGCTTGTTTTCTGTGCATAATTGTTTCCAGTCAGAAATGGGTTGTAAGCCCTGCTTTGTACTTACTCAGGTTAGGTTTGCATGCATGAATGTCTGGCTTCCCTGGGTATATTCTGCATTTTTTTCCCCAGTACAGAGCAGTTTGGCCCTCTGACACAGAAGGGTAAAACATTTGCTTCTACTGCCTCGCCTTACATAAGCATGTGATCTTAGGTGTAATTATTTCACAAGGGATTTCTCACCTGGTAGTGAGTTACTGTGATAACAGGGTCAGTAATTACCAATGTGACACAGGACTTCATCTAAACATGCATATTCAAGCAGATTCAAGTCTTCTTTTAGACTGCTGGCAAGTTGCCTGATGTTTGGATTTTTTAATTTGAACAAAATATTTTCCATGCCAAAATAAACCAGGGGTGCCTGACCCTGAATGGCTTCTGCCCTCCTTTGAAACCTTTTTTTCCTAGCTGCCAAGTTGCTCCAGGACAGGGGCAAGGCTCTTTTCAACCACAGAATGAAGTGGCTCAAAATTACCAGAAACTGTGCGAAGAGGAGATTAGACCAATTTAAACTAATTCCATGTTTTAGTTGTATCCACAGAACAAAGCCAGAGTTTGAACTGGTCACAGAAATCACCTGCATGTGGAGGTCATAACCTGTATGTAGCTTTTGCAATATTTTCCAGAGCAAAAAGATGAGGGAGCACAGCAGATGGGTTTTGCACAGAAGTCATCCTTTACAAAGTGCAGAAGTTCATGAGTGCTAGATTAACAGATACAAACCTGTATTGCATCAAGTTATCAGATATATCTCTCAGTGCTCGGCTCCTTGCCTTGGCTGTAGCTTCTGTAAATTACCTGGGAGTTTTGAAGGCATTAGTGCCTGTCTCTGTTGTGTCTGTAACAACATTAAGGCTGAAATGATTTTCTTACAGGTTTAAACATAATATTCTATGCACCTGCTTCAAATCTGGCTGAAGTTAATGGGAACTGGCTTAAGTGAGCTTCAATCAAGGTCTGGGGATTTCAAAAAGTTGTTCAGAATTGGCTGCATTTATTACATTACGACATGGTTGTCTGAGCTGTAGTAGGTGGGGTCCCTAGCCAGGACAGTTTTCAGCTGCTAGCAGAGCTACTCCTTGAAAGCAAAACCAGTGAGACTCCAAGTCAGAAATACAATTTAATAGAGAGAGAAGAAACAACAAGAAAGATAAAAATAAAATAATAAAACAAAAATAAAATAAGACAAATGCAAT
>VXBR01011469.1:499182-554342 GCA_013400215.1 Cisticola juncidis
GGTGTTATCAGGTGTCCCATTAACAGAAGGCATCTGCCCTCTTCCCCCCCTAGAGTTACAAGAGATAAAGAACAATATCTCCCAACCGACTTCAACAGTTGAAAATAGAATACACATTTTTGGTTACATTTTTCAACCCAGGACAGCAGGGAAGCAGTGCTCAGAAGCCAGGCCAAGTTTTGACACCACAGACAGCTCAACTCCTCCAGCATGAGGTGCGAGTCCCACGATCCCAGCAAACCACAGGACAGCAGTGAAGACCCCGGCCCCATTCCCCATGTCCCCTTGGCTGTCAGAGAGGGTCAGTGAGCAGTCAGGTGGCATCAGCCTGTCCCCAGTCCTGGGCTGCCCTGGGGGCTCCTCACTCTGCTCCAGGTGTCAGCTGTATCCCTGTCTCCATCATCCATCCACAGTCTCATCTCCAGAGCTGCAACAGGTGCTCCAAATATCATCCCCCTCCCCCTTGGTCTCCTCTGCAGCCAACAGCATTGAGATGAACACTTTCTAGGAGAGGGAGTGTTAGGGTCTGGTGCCTTCCAAGAAGTCTTCACTTTGCCACAGTATCCCAGCAGAGAATCAGCCTTCCCCTGGGCTGGTCGCCAGACACACATATAACACCGATAGTGTTTCTGCCTCAGGAAATTCACTGTCAGGAATTTATAGCAGGGCTACTTAATACATTTTTACTACTTTCTGCTGGGTAATTTTATCATTATGATTTTATGATTAGGAAGGGAGCATGGTGTTTTCTTCTTTGTCAAGCTAGCCTTACATATAATACCAACCTTCAGATGGGGAAACCTCATCCTCTGTCTGCAGTATGGGAAGGATAACCAAAGAAGTAAATAATTTGGGGGGATAGAGATTGATCTGGAAGCATTTACACTCTGTGTTGGGTAAATAAGCCAAAATATGTAGAAGTTACCAGAGCCAAAGCTCCTAAGATTTTATGGTAGTTCTCGGACGAAGCTCCAACCTTCCTGGAGCTGGTTCAATTTGCAAAAGGTGAAGGTGAATGTAGGAATTGATGACTGGTTTTGCACAGCTTAGTGCTTGTGGTGGTCTCTGCTCATCTCCAACTGCTGTCAGTCTGAGAAGTGCCTTAACGTGTCAGGTTCTGCCTGCAAATTTCTAACATAGAAATTCCACATACAAGCTTCCTAGCATTGTACTCCTAATGTTTCTCAGCCAGCCTTTCTCCCAAGCCTGGAGGTTGCTGACAATACTTTCACTTCAAAACCTAATTCTAATACATACTCCTCTCTCCAGATCTTGCATTTCTGGATGTGCTAAAGTGATTTTTGTGCTGTTATTTTTGGAAGTGTGGGATAAGGAAAAAATACCTTGCACATTAAAAAAAAAAAGCAACAGATGACCCTTTGAGACTGACTGCTTGTCATATTCTCCAATGATATACTTTCCTAACATAAGCATGCTCAGGAGAAGGGAAGGAGCAACAAATCCAACCACAAAGTCTCATATTCCTCTTCGGTAGGAGAGAACTATTCCTGCCGGAATATGAAGCAATTCCTGTATCCCTGCCAAAACAATTGCTTGATGTGCTCTCCCTAATAGCTCATAATGAACCACAAATAAGCTTTTAAAGCAGGACTCACATGCTTATAGAGTTCTTAGACTTTACATCCAGACAACTGAACAAAGAGTCAAAGAATAGCACAGCTAAAGGGGGACAGAATGGGCTTTTTAGCACTTTACTAATTAAAACAATGGGCCTCTAAAGTACAATGTTTTCACTTTTTTTGATATTTAAACACTCAGATTGCATAAAGACATTCCTCCAGTCAGTGTGTTGGAAGAAAAGCCCTGATCCTGAAAGAGATGCACATAGGTGGTCCCCTTCCTGCATCCAGTCAGGGAACATTTACACAGGAAAAAGTCACAGGCAGGGTCTTTGTTTGAAATCGTTAGCCTACAGTGATGTTGACTGTGTATATTGTGATCTAGAATGTTTTATCTACAGCAGTATTTGTTAAGTACACTTGGCACCTACATCAAACCTGCTGAAGTCAGGATGCATCTCCCTGTCGACTTGGTGGCCTTCACTTTCTGTCCTCCCTTTTTTTAATATCTTCTTAAAAGTTTCTAAAATTAGTCTGTTTCTTCTTGCAATAAACCAGACTTTGAAAGAGAATTCGTGGATACCTAAAACACTTATCTAATGCTTTCCGTCCATATATCTCAATCACAACAAAAGTTGAGTATGTGTGGGTTTTATATCCATTTTTGATCACTGGAATAAGAGAAGCACACAATGTCCAGATTGACTCACACAAGATCAGAGCACGACAATGGT
Organism: Cisticola juncidis; assembly: GCA_013400215.1. Taxonomy (NCBI): domain Eukaryota; kingdom Metazoa; phylum Chordata; class Aves; order Passeriformes; family Cisticolidae; genus Cisticola; species Cisticola juncidis. Next base: position 501,497 of record VXBR01011469.1, read on the forward strand.
GTAGAAAGAAATTCAAGTATCCCTAATTTCCCAGGTTGTATCCCCAGGAGAATGTTTCTTTTTACATGAAAGGAGCAAAAAAAGCTTTTATTCATTCATTGGAAAGAAGGAAACAAGTATCCCTGAGGATGAAAATAAATTGTTAGTCCAAACTTCACAGAAAGTTTTTATGCTGTATGATTTGCAATATCCAGCAAAGCTCAAGAGCTGCAGCACTAAATAATAGATAGAAATTAAAGGTTATAAGCAAAAGGTGAAAAAATAGTTTTTCAATAAAATGTGGGGGGAAAGGAGGAATTGGTGTGGCAGAAAGCTGCAGGCAAAGCATTTCAAGGGACTGGAAGCATGAAGCCTCCTGCACCAAGATGTGAGTTTGTATTAATCTAGAGCAACCACAGTCACTCAAGTTGAAAGGTATACTGTGCAAACACATATGTACAGAGGGAGTAGCATGTTAAAATACAGCCTAGGAGGAGTTTGAGACATTTCCCTATTGTTTTAGTTCACACAAGTAGTTCCTGTGTGTAGTTGTTGGTGCTATCTGTGAGACTAAAAAGAAAAAAAAAAAGTTTCTGGAGCCCAGACCAAGTTTTAACTTGGTCAAATGCTGAACAGCTGGAACATATTTTCAAATGTCTTTTTTTTTTTTCTGACTATTTCCAAGGGTATTCTCAGCAAAAGTCTTTTTTGTTTCTTTTCGTATTTTAAAAATTTCAGGCCTCAGCAAAAGCAACAAAGTGACAAAAGAGAATAGAAACGGCTGGAAGGAAAAAGCCTGTTGTAGTTGGTGCACAAGCTGACATGCAGAGTAGTCTACCTTCCTCAGCCAGGAGCCCTGTTTGTCCTCCTCTTGCTGTTTTTTACACACTTCGTGCCAGTGACAGGTGAGGTCCATGCCCTTGTTTTCTGATGTTCCCACTGCATAAAATGCAGCGTAATTGCAGGTGCTAATTGCCCACACAGCCACTGCTGCTGTAGCACAGATGGGTGCAGCTGTTTGCAGCACATCTCAGTGTTCATCACCTGCAGAAGGGTGTGAGTAGGGAAGGAAGTTGCATCAGGCACAGGACTCCAGCAAGAAACTTGTATGGAAAGAAATTGTTATGTGCAGTCAAACCCAGAGAACATAAAGTTCTCACTGAAGCAATGGAAACCAGCCTCTAAGGCAAGGCATTGAACTCAAGGGAGCTAGGTTCAATTTTCCATCAGTGCAGCCTCAGATTTGTTTTATTCTGAGCTAGTTAGATAGATACATCAAAACACAGGTGCAGACAAAGTCCATGAAATCACCTCCCTTGTTCCTATACGAGGTATCCTCAACACCAGCATTTCTCAGAAACCAGTAGCTGCTACAGGCAACCACAGAAACTCCAGATGAGCTCCTCTCTCCAATCAGTTGTCTGGTGGGAGAGGCTTGTAATTGGTGGAAGTATATTGTGAATATCCCCCAAGAGCCACATGTTTCTCTTTTACTAATACTAAACAGTATTTAATTCACTTTTCCAGCAGGAATTTCACCATAGCCAGAGCTCCTTGTTCCCATATTAGCAGATTTCTCACTGCCTTACCTGGATAGACAGCTGGGCCTGGTGCACAAATAGCCAAGGCATATTTTCCTCTATATAGACTTCTTCATGCTCTGTGCTTATGTTGCTTTCACAACAGAATTCAGAGTGGCTGTGCAGAATATGATTTGAACCTGTATCTCTGGAGGTGCATGGAAAAGAAAAAAATACTAATGGACTCATATCCTGGCATCACTGACTGCTCTCCCCCTTAAAAAAATAAACTAATTGCATTTTCAGTACATTTCCAACCACTTTTGACTTTGCTGATCCCAGAGGGAGAAGAGCTATGGAAAACTATGCCATTTAGAGGAAGGGCTGTTTCTGAGTTGTACCAGTGCATTTAGAGGAAAGGTTACAAAGCCAGAGTCACATTTTATCTAAAAGGGGTGTTACCTTGCATTGCATGCCAGCAATTGTGATTAATCTAAATGGTGTGGGAATTCCACCTTAATCCAATAACCTTGATGGACATTTTTGTGAAGACACGTGGTATGTTGGTGCAGTCAGACTGTGCTGAACATGGTTACTTATTCCAGACCTTCATTGAGGACCTCACAAAAAACCTTACACATGTAAGAAAAGCACAGTGAGAATAGCTCAACCATATGAAGATGTTTTACACAGAAAAAGGTTGGCAGCTTAAAAGGTCAAGTCAAGTGAAATATAACCATTGTTTTCTTTCTATTCACAAGTCTCATAATTAGGTTTAGATGGCTTAGGAGATTGGGCAAAAGTCCTTTATTGTCCTGTGTCACTTTAACACTTAAACATGTTCATACTTATGAATCCTTACACGGCTGACAAGCTGAGACAGGGTGGGGAATTATATTTGGGCTGGGCTTTTCTTTAATGTTCCAAATATTGGATTAAGTACTGTTTTGCTTGAGAAGAGGACCAATACCTTTCTCCTGAGAGTGACTATCTAACTGGCATTAAATAATATTATATATAATATTATAATATATTTATATACTATAATACATATAAAAATAATCCTACATTAACTTAAGAACTTACTGTTTCTGCAGTATGATGCAGATTAGCAAAGAGGTCCAAAGCAGCTAGAATGTGAAACTCACAGTGCCTTGCAATTGCTCTCAACACATACAATAATTTGTCAGCTGTCTAAACTGTATTGGCTTCTGTACAGTTGAGTCTCATACAGATGGTACAAATCATTCAGAAAAGACTGAGCTAGAATTCATTAATAGAAGAAAAAAATACGGTGTTTGAACAAGAAAATTATGCTGATAGCATAGCGGCAAAAGTTTTTGTATGCTCTAAAACAGTCACATACTCACTTGTAGATGAATACAACAGAAGCCTAAGAAATTATTTTTCCCATCAATCTTACAGGTTATTTCTATCAGGTTCCTTCATACTGACCAAAAGTTTTAGGGTGCTTAGTGGATCCTTAAAAGCTATAAATTAAGACTTAGAATGATTTATTCTTTCTCTAACAGCAAGCACTCTCCAATACACCAGCCACATCCAAACCAAACTGAAAACCTTGGCTGCTATCCTGCTCTAAAAGCCACTCAGTTCTTCACAGTGGTGATGAGTGCTTGGGGAGGGAGAGACACCAGGATCTGTGGTGACCCTGGATCTATGGAGACCCTGTGGGCTCTTGGTCCCTTTGCAGCATTGTATGGTGGCACTGTGACCCCACAATACCACCACGATGCTGAGACTCCAGAGAGTCTTCCCCATGACAGCTCGTGGTCTTCTTCAGCCATCACATATCTCCAGAGGTTAAGGAGTCCCAGGGACTTGGCCATGTTCTCACAACACACAGGCTTACCAGCTATAGCTCAAACACAGCTGGAAAGAAATAATAGAGATGGGAAGTGCCTGCTGGGAGAGTCCCTCAGCAAGCATTTAAACAAACTGATGAAGAAAGTCCTTTTGTAGTGGCGTGCATAAATAGCTTGTAGAAAAATGGGAACAAAAAGGGCAAGGATAAAATGTGATGTTTCATGATAGCTGAATGTTACCAGGGAAGTTGTTTTGTCTGCAAACAGCCACACAAGGATCTCACAATACTGAGTGAAAAGGCAATAAAATCGCAAATTAAATTCAATGGGAATCACAAATGAAATGTCAATAAATGCAAGTAAGGTGCATGAAGAAAAACAACTATCTGTATGACTATATACGCAGTGATGAACTCTAAATTAGCTATTAGCTAGGGAAATTAGCTATTACCAGTCTAGCAAGAGATCTGGGAGTCATTATGGATAGTGCTCTGAAAAGTCAGCTCCATGGCAGCGAAGTGGCAAATAGTGTATTGGGAATTATTAGAGAAGGAAGTGAAAATAAAACAGAGCAAATAAAACAAATTCTTGTAACATTATATACCTGCATGGTGAGTTTGCATCTTAAGTACTACCAGTAATTTTGCCTCCAAAGTTACCTCTTTGGAATAAGCTATGATAACATTAGGAAATACACTGAGAGGAATCACAGAGAAATGAAAGAAAGCAAACAGGTCAGAACATTTCTACATTGAAAAAGAGATGATGGAACATATATATGACACAGCAAACAGCAGGAAAAACCCTCTCTAACAGGAGCAGAAGAGGGGAGTACTAAATACCTCCATGGGGCTGATAGAAACTCCAGGAATGTGCCGCATTGCTTTTTTCTCTCTCCACCTCTCTTATCCAGAGTAATTTTTTCCCACTGTTGTACCTGTTTCAGACACACCATTTGCCTTGTAACACTGTGGGATCCAGAAGTGAGCAGAACCACAGGATCCAGTTCAGCCAGGGCTCCACAGGGTGACCTCAGCTGAGCACACGCCTCTCACCAGAGCCCAGGGTAAGAAAGGCAGCTGCACTGTCAGGGTGCCGAGAGCCAGGATGACAACAGCGGTGTGGGATTGAAGTTATTCTTCTCTCTGCAGTGCAAAAGTCAAGCAGGAAGGGGACACTCTCACCTCAAGGAGAGATCAGATGTTTTTGAAGAGGCTTCTTAGAAGTTCTGGGAGCAATCTGGCCAACAAGGAGTTATTTCCAGAAGTGGTACAAGCCTAGGACTGACTTTTTTGGGAATTTGGCATGCAAGGACTTGGTCAAGGGACAGAAAGTTACGCTCCAAAGAAGGAGAGAGTGAGCAGATTGATGGGCTTTATTTGGGAAAGGTCAAAGAATTAAGATAGGCACGTGTGGCAGGGAAAGTGTAGAAGAAAATGTGAATAATAGTCAAATCTGAATTCTCAGGCAGTTTAATTATAATACAGAAATTCATGGATGGTAAGAGAAGGCAACAGGAAATGATTATTCATTTTTTAAAAAAACACCCTGAGTAATGATCAGATGGCAGATTTAAAGCAAACTTACAGAAATGCTTTTTAATGCACAAGTAAAAATCACTATAAAAAGTTGTGGAGGCCAGCAGGATTGAAAAAGAAGTAAACAAACAATCAATGACAGACCTGAAAAAGATTATGGTCTCAAATCAATCCTTCAGTTAGTACCTGTACATTTCTCTGCTTTCAAAGCAGAAGTCACTAAGGACTACCTTGGAGCCCTGTCCATGGAGTAGGTCCATCACTGTGCATTAGCTTCCCCACATGGAAAAGCACTGAGTGGGAGTGGGTATAATTTGTACCATCACAAAGCAGATAAAAAAGCAACATCTCTACACTGTAAATTAGTCCTTTCTGCTTTCTTCCACACAAAGCTGTAGGATATATAATGTGTTACATATAATCTTAAATTAAGTGTAATGGAAAAAGTACTGCTTTTCAAGGAATTTCTCAATCTCAGCCTTTGAACTGGATTTCTTACAGTAAACTAGGTTCTAATTTTGATACTGACACCAAGGACAGCAAACTAGGCTGTAGCATGACTTTTAAAAATATTTCTGTTTCTGTGTGGGGCAGTAGAAATCAGAATCACTTCCTTTGCAATATATCCCAAGTTCTGGGGAAAAAAATTGTCTTTGCATACAGAATAACATGATTGTTATTATTTCAGCTTTTCTAGCAAATGAAATTATTGGTGTGACTCAATTAGTCCATTCAGATAAGGAGAGGTAGACAAATGTTCTTCTTTCTTTATGGGGCAGAACTCGACCATTTACAAGAGAAGCCTTGAAAGAGCATGTGGCATTTCCCACTGCAATTTCTGAGGGAGAAAAACTTGACTGATTTCCACACAGTAGCTGTCACTTGTTTCCCATTGAAATTCTTTTAAAAATAAACAAGGAGGTAATTACCACATAAGAGATAAATGGAATATATAGTTAATGTCAAGATATATTCTTGCTGTATCATTACAACGTTCATGTTAATCCACAGTTAATGTGCCTGTGTATTCTCTTCTCTTGGACAGAATTTGCCTGAGTTGCACTAAGTCTTTTCTCTCTCTGTCTCTCCCTCCCTTTTCCCATACTGGTGTAAAGTAGGAAGCATGTTACAACAAAGGAGCCTCAGACCAAGGTTCTGCTCTAAAGACCAACTGCAGCAATGCTGCAGGAGAGCAGGCTGCTGGTTACTGGAGAGGAGGAGTTGGTGATGAGCTGTATTACTCCAAACCTGAGTAAGGAAAAGAGTGACCTGAGAGAGGAAAAGATAAAGCATAGATCCTATGCTCTTGGAGGGGCAGTTCAGCAAACACTCAGTGAATGGAAAGCTGCTCTGCTTGTCCTCTGCCAGGCAGCAGTAGGAAAACTGCTGGATATGCCAACACTGTTTCAGTTTTTTCCTTCCAGGCAGATTTTCCACAAAAAATGAGGTTTGCACCTGATTTAACATAGGTTGTTAGAAATGTGAGTGAAGCAAATGAATTCTCTTGTGTCAGATAATTCAGCAACCAGGGATAAAAATCTACAGTTTTCAAATGCAATAGCTTTCTGTGAATTGGTGGAAAAGTGCATATTCATTTGCTCCACCAATAATCTGAATCTTGTTTAACCAAATGTTTTCCCACCTGCAAAAAAGCCACAGATAAATTTATTGAATACATGCTGTTTATGAAGCTCTTTTTTCCAGTAAAAAACAGATGGATCGCATAAAGTTGCTGCAGCTTTGCTCCTAAAAGCAATGTGACCCATTAAGTACGTTAGGAGAGTTAGGAGAGGGTACCTGGCTCCTGAACATGCCCAGGAGTCAGGAATTTAATTGCTCTCCATACTAGATTTCATGAACGTTTCCTTGATATAACTACTCCTCTGTTCTTCCCCCATAAAGATAACATCCTTCTACCTTCTGGGATGTTTTCAAGGATAAATATATTAAACATGTTTAGGTGCTATGGCACAGATAAGGGATTTATATAAGTGTCTAACAAGGACAGTCTATTCTCTGCTGCACCATACACAGCTCTTGACTCCCACAGGCACTTCCACCTTGGGGCAGATTCATATATGGCAGATGGGAGCAGAGCCATCAGGCTGAACACCCTCTGCAACAAGGTCCATAACACATTGCAGAGTATGCATCAATGCAATGCTCTTTGCCCACCTTCATGTGTAATCCTAAAAAAAGTTTAGTGCTGATGGATTTATCTGAAAGACAACTATGCAATGCATTAGATGTTGCACTGGCATAAACCATTATAGCTTTAGTGAAAGTATTCTGAATTATAGATAACACCTCAAGATCTGATCAAAAGTCTAATTGAATTAATGTATATTTCATATCTAAACAGTTAAAAGACAGGTAATGTCTCTGGCTGTATAAACTTATAGGAACATGAAATATTTCTCCTGAAGCATGAACTCTGGAGCTTAATATAAACTTAAATATATGTATTTCCCTGGGTTTGCTATATGTACATTAGGTTTATTAACATATTTTAGCCAGATTGGTAACAGAAAGAAAGAAGAAAAACAAAGAAACAAAGAACAAGTAGTAATTTGATTTGGTTTACTAAACTCTTCTTTACTGAAGTTGATGTTCTGGTTTAGATCAGTAACTTTTGCAGTGCAATCAGCCCAGAGCAGGAAGTAGGCTTAAATATAACATATATGTCTATGTACTTTTTCTGATTAATTCATATTTTCTATTTCTTGGCTAAACAGTGAAAAATACCCAAAACAATTCATGTAAATTTCTAAAAATCAAACAGATTTTATTACTAAAATGCTTTTGGGTGGGGGTAATCAAGTGAAGAATCTTCCCCTGACAACCAACCCATCCTCGATGTCTCTGATGCCCAAGTCCCCCGGACAGGGTTTGTGGTTCAGGTTGGAGAGAAGCCACACTGTAAAACAACTCCAGTGACTGAATTGCTCAGTTTCATTGAAAAAACTCCTGCTGGAACAAGTAGTCTTCCTGACTTTTGTTGCTACAACATGACAGTTTTCCCCAGCTGTGTGAGGGGTGTGTTACTGCACTGTGTGCCTCAGAGTTCAGAGGCGAATGCACAGATCAAACGTGGTTCCACTTGTCTCTCACAACCTCTCACAAGGCAACGGAGATAAAAGGGCTAAGGATGGCACAATGGTCTGTATCACCTGCTCTATGCCAGAATAAACCCTCCACACAACTGGACAAGAGGAAAGCAAGTGAAGAACTGTGTCATGGACCACCTTGGAGAGACAATTCTTACTAAGCTATTTACACATAATTTTTTTTCTTCTCGGCCCAAAGAGAGGGAATCACCATTTTTCCTTGTAAAGAACACGTTCCTCCAGAGACAAAAAGGGGGTCATCAAAAAAGCTCAATATTCTGAAAGAACTATATTTCCTCTCAAGAGTGAAACTGGGAACATTACCTGTCCAAACAAGGCAGCCCCATAGAAGTATAGGCCCATGGAAGTGGGTCCCATCTGATTTTACTGAGGATGAACACATGAAAAGAATTTACAGCTGTAGATCTTTTTAATGTACTGTGTCTTCCAGAAAGCTGCAGCAGATGAATAGGTCTCATTCCCCATATGAAACCCTGAGTATTACAGTTGCTCTGTTAATTACCTGAGGATCAGGAAATCTTTTATATCAGAGGTCTGGGCTTCTAAAGTGGGTGTGGTGATGATGGTTCCTTCAGAATTATGAGCTGGCCTCCACAGAACAATGGGAAGGAGTTCCTTTCTACAGCCACCTCAGTATGCAATGCTTCATTAAGTACTTATGGCACCCTAACATACTGTCAGCACACCCCTTATTGTGCTAGGGACACCCTCATGAGATGTTATGAGCTGCTAAAGCCTCTGTGTAACCAATTCCTGAAAACAGTAGACCTTAATTTTGTTGACCATTTTGTTGACCTTAACAGCTCAACAGGACCCAGAAATTGCCCTCTGAAGTCATGGACAGAGACATGACCTGAAACCCAAATAAAGGCAAGCTTTAGAGGGGACTGTGTCCCATTACTTATTTTGTTGACTATTAAAGACTCTTCGTAAACAGAAGGAACATAGAGCAAACAGACTTAGCTCACTCCGTTTATTAAATACAAATTCACTGCTAATGAGCAAAGCAGTTATCATAATCTCATGTCTTTGCTTCAATACAAGTGTCCCACCAGCTGAGAAACAGCCATATTCACTTGACAAAAGGATTATTTACCAGAATATATACCCTATTTATTCACTACAAAAATCCTGATTTCCATCTCCTATTTCATAAGCAGAAAGGAAGAACACCACAATAGTACAATGACAACAAAGAGAAGAGGAATCTAATTGATTTTCCTTAAAGTAACAAGTAAATATATTAACTGGGAAAATACATACCAAAAAATAGTTATTCATGCCATGGAACAAGAAAGCTTTTTGTCAGTGACACAGGAAATATGGAAAGGAGCTAACTAGGCTCCAGGTCATGGAGAGTTCAGCTGACATAAATAGCAGACTTGCAGAAGTTTGCCTCGGAGTTTAGAGCAGCAATAGTAAACTTTAATAACAGTACAGTGTTTAATACAAATACTGCCTTAGTTAGATCTACAGTTACAGGCCTGAGCTATTGATCTCCCAGCATTATATTGATGCATTGTAGCTGCAGGGGACAGGAACACCTTATTCCAGGGAATAGCCATGCTGCCATGTTGATTTAGCCTCTTTCTAACTGCTCTGCTTTCAATATGTGGAGTTGAAAATGCAGAGAGTGCATATTCTCCATCTATAGCTTCTCTAAGCTCTCATACCATGGCTGAGTTTGCAGTGTCAGCAACCATACACACTTATACACCATTTGATGATAATTTTTGGGCTGTGTAGCTCTTGTTCTGTTTTTCAAACATTTTTTGCCAACTTTACTTCTAGCAAAAACAGTGGCTTCATACAGATTAATTAAGAACTTGAAAAGAAAGAACTTTTCTTGTATTAGTGGGTACAGAAAAATAAAAGCACAAAGATAATTTCTGTGTCTCAGAGCTTCACTAGTTCCCTCAGCTTTGATGTAATGTGACACGGGGCCTGACTATTCCCAAGCAATATTTCCCCTCTTTCTTCCAAAGTTGTTTTAAGGGACTTTATTTAAAGTTCAGTCACCCCTCCTGCTCCTCTGCACCTCAGCGTACTGCACACGTGGCGCTGATGCAAAGGAGCTGCAGAAGGAGTGTTTGAGGCAAAGATGCTCAAATAACCGGGCTTCCTGCAGCCCCCGGGGCTCTGAGATCAGCAGCTTTATCCCCCCCAGGCACCCTGCCCTGTGGTTCGGCGCCTCTCCCACCCTTGTGTGAGCCGCCCCTGGAATGCACAGGCGAATTCCTTGGACGTGTCACCTCTTGAGTCCCCCTTTCATCCGGCTGAGGGCGGAGACAGGTGTTAAATCAGCGCTAGCACCCACCTTACCGCACCGCAGATGCTGGTGGGGAAAAACGAGAAGGAAAAGACAATGTCCCTCTTGTCCATGCTATAATTTCTGCTAAGACAGAAACTGTGTTGCTTCTTCATGTTCAGTCAAGTTTTTTGGCACAAACTCATTACACTCCATCACCTGTATTAGATGCTTCAGGAGATTAGGATAAATCTTTCTTGCCAGAGTGACCTGGAATAGGTTTGTGGCAGCTGCACACTGTAACAAAAAACAAATAAAAAAGATAAAATACACAACTCTGAGTATGGTTGAGAGGGATTTTACCCCACCAGGAGAGACATGTCTTTCTCCCATTATCCCCAAACAGTAAGAAACAGAGTGCATTCCTGAGCACCATGCACAGACATCATTGTAACCTTGAAAGTGTTTGCTTTTCTATATTGTGTAGCTTAAAAATAAAAGCAATTGTGCTGAAATCTTTAGTATAAAGATGATAGAGTTTCCAACCTTGCCTGGTTATTTGTTTCTCATATTTACACAACACACGTCTAATTTTGTTTATAGTTAAAACACCTTTTAAAACATCTTTACAATTACAGTTCCACCTTATAAGCAGTTCATAAAAACACCAGCTTTTAGTGTGATATAATCTGTGACAAAGCAAACAAAAATCCCTACATGAACTGCAACATGTGCGCTGCTAAACTCACATGTAAAGAGCACATAGAACAGATTTAGGGCTAGAGCCAAACCCAAAGGAATGTACATCATTTTCAGTTGTCCTCAGCTGTATGACAGCAGCACAACACATCCTCACCTGTATGCTCTGAGCATAGAATAACCTTTTGTGGAAGCCTCCATTCTATTTGCTCAGCCTCCCCTCTTGGACACACAGAAAGTCTCACTCTTAGGCTTACCAAAGCTCTGCAGAGCAAATAAAGCCATTGCAATGATTTCAGCTACTCCTTGCGACCCATCAGAGTGTTTATTAGACTCCTGCATCTGTCCTTCAGTCACTCAGGTACCACTGGTACTCCTTGCCTCTATCCAAACAATCTGTGAGAGGTTTTCACTCAGACAGCAAACCAATTCTCTCTGAAAGGCCAAACAGCTGCTCTGGGGATGATTTATCAAGTCTCCAGGAAAGGATGGCCATGTGTGTCTGGTGCTTGGAGTGAAGCTTGTGGCAGTCGCTCAAACATTGCAGCCCTGAAGGTCAGCATGAGCATCCTGCCCCAAGACAGCAGTATCTTGGCTTGGCTCTGAAGTTGGGGCTCCCCAGAAAACAAAATGCTAAAGGAACATATGCTTGATTTCAGGCATTGCCAGAGGTGTCCTGAGCCATGAAATTGCAGCCTGGGGGAAGTTAAACTAAGCCATGTCTGTCTGTATTCATCACTATGAGGACCACAACACCCAAAAGGGTCTCTGCCATGCTGCCACCTGGAAAATGACATTGTCTGTCTCACAAGTAGATGTACAGTGGGATGAAACTGGGGGGATGTTGGGAGATGAATAGTTCTTGTGTTGTCTCCCTGCAGACCATCATGGAGCAGCAGGACAATGCACAGTGGGGTGCCTGCCCAGATTTCCCTGCTGAAGTATGTTGAAGTATGGCAATACGGTGTGGCCACAGCTCAGTCTGCACTGGCTAATGCTTGTGTGCACGCTGCTGGTGCAGCAGGGGCTGCAAAAGAGCTAATGCAGGATCTGCAGAAACCACAGTAAGTGCCAGGTGGGAACATGTCCAGGTATTTGCCTGCCCAGGCCCTTGGGTGGGTGGAAAGGATGGCTCTGATTCCTTCCTCCCCCACAGCTTCTCCCAAGGCAAGCTCTGGCCTGGCACAGGGAAGCACAAACCTTTTGTTCAGAGACAGACTCTGAGAAAAGGACTTGAAGGAAATTAGGAACCTGAATTAGGAACCTACACCCCAGGGTGTAGACTAAATCAAAAAATAATGGAATTAACTAGAACCTACTCTAATTTAGAGTGGGTAGAGTTCCAAAAGTTAAAGTTCAAATTCTGAGCAGCTCAGATGTTATTGCTAAGCTACTCCTGCAGGTTGAGGTGACATGGATCCAGCTTGCCTGAGTTTCTGAGTGATGTGTCTGAAACTTGACATTTTGCCCTGGCCTGCTTTCTGTCTAGTCAAGACTATTCTCAGTTCCCTCCTCTTTCTCTCCTTGTCTTTTTTAACTTATCACTAGCATGTTTTATATATTTTAAATCCTTATACATGAAAATTAAAAAAAAAAAATTTCTAGGCTGATGGTGTCCCATTGAATCTGTCATCTCCTATTACTCCATGTGACATGACAGACCCTGATATGGATATGATCTATTATGACATGATACATGACACCAGTTACCCAACTTTGTACCTCATTAGAGGAAACTATAAAGGCATAAACCAGGGGTGAGTCCCTCCTATTAATCTCTTGTTCCTTTTACCACCATCATTTGGTGTTCATGTGCTTGTTTCAGGTTTTTCCCCTTGGACAGTCTCATAATTGTTTTTGAGTGCAGATAAGGAACAAAAAGAGAAAAAACACCCTGAAAGGTTAAAACTCATCACACTCTTCTCTGTAAACATAGAAATAATATCTTTTGAAACAGTCCTAGTTAATCCCTTCTTAATATCTAGAAGGAAAATAAGAATTTGTATATCCCTGACAGCACATCCCGAATTTAATTATTTCATGACCACAGAATGGGTTGATCAGAATTACTGTTGGCCAGACAGGAAGAAAAAAAGTCATGAAGGGTGCTGGGTTCACTTTTAGCCAGAGTTTGGCAAAAAAAATTGACCGTTCCCAGATCACATTAACATGTTTTCTGTCAAATCTGCTGGAGAGAAAAAATGCAAATGCTGATGCAGGAAAGAAAGATTATTGTTACTGTTCCTTCTAGTTCTCCCTGTGCTTGATAAATGACATCTCTGAATTTTGCTTTCTAATTTTGCCTAACAAATATTATCAGAACAAACCTGCGTTGTTTTTGTTTAAATCTGTGTGTGGAAAGCAATCGAGGCCAGTTTTTCATCTGTTTCTGTGGAGCTCATATGTTCCAAGGACAGGAAGAGGCTGTTATGAAGGTGGGTATTTATTAGCCACAGTGGATTAGCCTCAGCCTGAATCCCAGTTATCACAGCTGACACTGACTGTCTCTTTGTGTTCCGTGTGGGCACTCTGGGTTGTACTAACATCCTGGACCTGGCTAACAAACTCCTGCTCAGTGTGTGGTGACTACAGCTCATCAAACACCAAGGCTGTCTCTCTGTTCTTTTTAATAAAATTTTAGTAGCAGAGAGGAGGAGTGAGAAATTGATGTTTATAAAACTGTAGGAAGCAGTAAGAGGCAAATCAATCAATACCCACAGCAGATCAGACACCTGGAGACAAGCTGCTCACTGCTGCAGTTAAATCAAAGTCTGGGAATACAGCTGCAAACTTTTGCTTGTTGTGTATTTCCCACTGGATAGAAGAGTGTATGCATATAGCTCAGGTGACTGAAGATATTTCAGAATAATGTTGTTTATGTTCCTTGACAACATCTGGTGTCATGAAGAGACCTTGTGTGCTAAGAAAAGGAAAATATTCACCTGAGTTCACTGCATTGTATCAGTTATGACCTGCAGTCACCAGCCACCTGATGAAGGCAGATGTTTGCATGCTCAAAACACACATTTGGCTCAATTGTCATTTTCAATGTCCTTCTCATTGAACAAACTAAAAGTTAAGGAAAAGTGGTAAAAGTGATACTAAGCTGGCTCATTAAGGCTGGAACGATCCTTTGATGACTATGCAGGTGTGGGATGGTGTTGTCTTGGTGCCACACCTGAAGATGAATAAGTGTTCCTGCTCTTTTACATGGCATTCCATAATCTTTGGTTTAAAGAGAAGGATGGGGTATTTTTAGGATTGAATTTACATTTTTGGACCTTATGGTCTTGCTACTGAGTGTGCTATTTTGAGATAATTATACTCTACAAAGCAGACAGCTCATTTTCTGTTTGTTAGTACAAGAATGTCAGTAAAAGAAATCTGAGCCACTCACCTTGACTAATCAGTACAGCCAATTATGGGATGTCTTAATATGAAGGAGATTAGCAATATCCTTAAAATCCTCAATCAAAATTATTTCCAAACCTTTGTTTGCATAATTATGACTTATGCTGGAGCAAAATATAAAGCCCTGTAGAAAAGCTACTAACCTTTTTCAATCTGCCAAGCTTTTTCTTGTTGTTGGGTGTGTTTGCCACTGAGCTTCTGACAATTTTGGCAGTTCATTATGAACTAATGAACTTCTAACTCTGTGGGGCTTTTTGATCTTTAAGTACTCTAAGCAACTGGTGAGTGAGAAATACATAAGTGGTTTTTTTTTCCCACTGCAGAATGCATATTCACCATAATGGCTTTATTTTGACGCTGCAGGTATTAAGAGCTGTCTAACACAGCAAACACTTCCATAGTGAGGTGCCAGAAAATTCTAGATTATAGGAGACCTCATTCTGCAAAATAAAAGATGTGTGCAAGGGCACCACCAGCTGCCAGACAGTCCATCTGTAGGATCCATTTATCTTCATTTTGCTTTCACCTACCATAGGCTGTTTTAGAGAGATTAACTGCTGCTAGGTTCCCTTCTCCTGATGTGAGCCCTAAATTACCGGCTACCCCTGCACACAACATTTCAGTTGTCATGCCCAACTCTAGTATGATAAACCCTTTTGCTGGAAGGCCATATAAAGATTAGTTGTTGCAGTGATGCTTGAAGCATGATGGTCTTGATCAGTCAAGTATTATAACAAGAGAATAATCCATGGCATACTAAAGTCATAAGAAATATTTCCATTGATACAAATGGATTGAATTATGACTTGCAAATCTTTTCAGCAGACATTGTTCCTCAAGCATAGTTTCTTTACTTATGATAATGATACACACCTCTTTAAAACCAAAAATCAAAAAATTACTTGTTACTTGGGAGAGGAGACCACCTCCCTCCTGGCTACACCCTCCTTTCAGGTTATTGTTAAGAGTGATAAGGTCTCACGTGCACTTCCTCTGGTAGAAGGCACCAGAAATGAGTCTAGGGGTGCTTTGCTGGTTGTTGGTAGTCAGGCTTGGGGTGATCTTTGTTTGGCCAGTGATATAGGTATGAGCAGTTCCTTCCTTTCCTATGGTGGGAGCTTTTGTCTGGATGCATTAACCAGGATTAGCTAACCAGGTCTTACCTCGGCCAGCCCTGGAGCTAGCACCTTCCTGTGGCAAACTCCTCCTTTCTGTACCTAATTCAAGCACCCTCTGTGGTGACTTTACTTATGGCAAGTTCCTTCTGTGGCCTTGGCAGTGTTTGAAACAGCTGTGCTCTTTAAGTCCTCACAGCTGTGGAGAAGGAAAGAAGTTTCAGCATCATTTGATCATTTGGTGGGGCTGGACAACAAAAAGTATAGCTGAGATTCTGTCCAAAGGGCAATCTAAAGTTGTTACCTCTGTCCTGGACCCTCCCCAAAACCTCTTCCTCATACTTGTCTGGATTATAATCCTTTTGCTTCCTCCTGCTTGATGATGGGAGAGAGGAAGGTGAGAGGCAGCTGCACACCTGCAAGGGGAGTGGGTCTGTAAGATCTGCCTTCTGCCAGCTAAAACCACTCATTTTACTTTAAAATCTCCTTCGAAGAAAAGAAGGTCTTTCTCTCTTTCTTCTCAATAAGGGTTGGGCTGTGACACAGGTGCAAGGCAGCTCTGGAACCAGCTAAATTCAAGAGCCCTAAAAGCAGCTCCTGAGGGAGGGAGTCCTAGGAAGACAGCTGCAGTCCTAGAAGCAGGAGTGTACCCTAAATTATCTTCAATTCTTTAACTGGCCTTTTCCACTGCAGAGGACTGCTGCAAGGTCTTCCCTGCTGTTTTAGTCCTTACCTGAGCATCTGCGAAATGTGGACAAGCCTGCACAGGGTCAGATGGGTTAGGAGAAAGAGGAAAAATTCATTGTTTATAAAGGTGGTCTCTCTGCCAGGTTCATTTATCTACAAGAGTATCAAGGATGCTGAAAACAGCCTGGAGGGAGAAGATGAAACTGAGTTTTAAAGGCATGTGACAATGTCTGTATAATCCCAGCAGATTAGCCACTACTCCTACACACCGCAGAGATTTCTGTTCCTGTGATTCCCCATACCGTATGTGGGCAAGGGAAGACTTCCGAAGAATTAGGGAGTGCTACAAAAGACAAGCCCAGTGTTTCAGATTGTACGTGAGGATGTACAGCACAAAGCTGCTTTGAAACAAGGGCCTGATGTCATCTCCCAGGGCCACTTGCCTGGAGTTATCTCTCCTAGTGTGTGCAGGCATGTTGCTAGAAAACTGCAGTATTGTTGGGCCTGGATTCAGCTGCTCCATGACCTGAGGATGGCAGAAAGGGAAGCTGCACAGCTGGATGGCTGTCACCACTTCTGTGCCTGCCAGGGGCTGACAGAGAGGAAGGCTGTGCCATTAACCCCATCCTCTGTAAACCTCTGCTGGCAGGTGGTGATCACACTCCAAGACCTCACTACCTCCATGCAAATCCATGCTGCTGGAAGGCTGTCACCTTCTAGCACTACTCGAATATGCTTACCTTGGTTTTTCCAGGAGAGGAAAGCAGATGGGGAACAGTCAGAGTGCACCCAGCAGTGAGCCCCAGCTGGATCTCCTGGACAGGCAATCAACAGGGCAGGACTGCAGCTAACCAGAACTGGGCTGAAACCTGAAACATCCTCTTGTCTTCTGATTCTGACTTCAGCTCTGGTCTGGAGCAGAAAAGCCTTTGGTACAAGATGATGCCTGCCTAAAATGGACCAAAGATTAGGTAAGAGTTGCCTTGCAAGTCTTCCTTTGGGCGACACCTACAATGTTTTCTTGAAAGTCCTTTGACTATCCGGTTTAATTGTTTCCTCTTGCAAGCAAGACTGTGAAGACTCAATTAAGTGGATTTTTTTTTCCGTTCACAGAAAAAAAGTTGTCTTTTATTTCTAGTTGTCTTTTTCTCTAGCTGGTTCTGGTTCTGTTGTAGCCAGGTCTCAAATACTACTGAAGAAAGTACACTGATGTAAAAATTTATGTCATCCTCGTTTTTCCCAGAAAATCTTGGGAACGTATTTTATAAAAGCTTTTGCTCGCTTTACCTAAACTTTGGACCAATCAAAGCCAACAAAATATTTTTAAGACCAGCAGAGAGGCAGCTGGATACAATGCAGAAGAAAAAAAGAAGCACTAAACTGTTACTGCAGTGCTATAGTACATGTAATATGTTTCCTGTGACATCAATAGGGTTTAGGCATGCTTAGCTCTGTAGGATTCTTCTAAGGTTTTAGAATATGTTAAGGCAGAATATACTTTGGTTTCAATAGCTGAGTTTTATTAAGATGAAGTCTAAAATTTTTTAAAGCAAAAGTAGAAACAATAGGGTTGTTAAAGTATTTGGGAAAGAGTCTAACTGTAATCATGTCCAGAAGCATTTGAACTGAAGGATAAATTTAAAAAAACTGTGGAAAACAATAGCCCATTACAATGGCAAAACCCATCAGCTGAAGAAAGCAGGGCAGACACGGTCAAGGCATTGTGCTTTAAGGATATCCATAAGATACACACATACAGTAACAGAGAGTGACATTCTTCATGTTGTATCAGTTTAAAAATCCAGATAGATCTAGATATAGATGTCAGCTACTAGGACAACCAGGCTTCATCGCCCATGGACATCAGCACAGCCAGCACCTGTCTGCTCAGCAGGTTGTGTGCCTCGTGGTGAAGGGATGAGCATGATCCGCTCCCCGCGCCCGCCGCCCCCGTGCCCGGGCACCAGCAGCCCGCAGCCGCCTGCGCCGCCCACCAGGCTGTGCCAGCACACGGAGGGCACTCAGGGGAGGCAGCCGGTAATTGTTTGATGCACACTGCAGATGGTCACTTCATTAGCTCCGGTGCAGAGGCACCCCTCACATGGTGTGGGGCTGCCTTCGTCCCTCTGCAGAGAGGGATGGCTGGCTTGTTCTGATCTTTTAATGCCTCTCCCAGGGCTTGATCCGGGGAGGTGCTGAGCAAGGTCTCTTACATTAAAGTAGAAAATATCAAATTAAAACCCCTTTGGGATAGGGGCTTGAAAAGGAAATTAGAGAATAGAATTTCTGCATCATAAAATATTAGGAACAGAGTGCATTAAATTGCTCCTAAATGGTGACAAAGGAGATCTGTTTCAATGTCTGTTTTATAATTGTTTTAACTAAAGGATGTGTCTGTCTTGTGGGGTATTGACTGTTAATTCCAAAAGCACAAATATCGGTGGTGTGTTACAATTAGCCTACTACGCTAATTTTTAATGAAATAGCAATCAAGTTGTGTGTGTTCTGCTTCTAATATTTATTTACTTGCTAAAACCAGACCTTTTATTGAGAGTGGTTTCATGCATTCTTTCACCAGTCAAGTCAACATTACTGTCTTTTTAAAACAGCTGTAAATCTCTTTGATTGGGACTTGAGGCTGGAATCATTCGTGCTGTGTTAAACTAAACTGTCTTATCTCCTTGAGTGCTATGCAGCCTCTAGCATGTCCAGAGCTGCATCTGTCCATGGCCTAAGGAGGCCAATATTTGAAAGCTATTCATAAAGACATTTGGGGAGGAGATGGAGACACGCCTTTAACCCTCAGTGCAATGTGTTAGAGGAGATGACAGAGTAGGAGAGGCATGCTTTTCCATTTTAAACGATAAGGAGTTCTGTCTTTTTACTTTTTTTTTTTTTTTTTTTTTTTTTTTTTTTTTTTTTTTTTTTTTTTTTTTTTTTTTTTTTTTTTTAATGGGGACAATCATGGCCCTACAAATGGCCCATTATTTTCAAAGGAATGCAGGTTGAGGAACATCAGCATCACCAGACCAAAGGCTAGCCCAGATAAAGGTTTCAAAAAAAATATAGGAGGAAAACCAAAATTGCCATGCATCTGACTGCCAGCAGCACCATAGCAGGGAGATCCATACCTCTGGAGGCTCCTTCTGCCCTTACTGCCCCAAGCTGCTGAACTGCAGACAGAGGGAGACCCTTCCACGGGTCTGGAACACCCTGAAAGTTTCCATAGGGCTTAGTTAAGTAGGGAAAATATAAAGTATCTTTACATGGGACCAGGATTCCCTTTGCATGGGACATTCCTGTCCTCTGACTCATGCTGAATCTGTTGTTTTGTTGTTGAGGTGGCAAAAAGAGGGTTTCAAACTGGTCCCATCACATCTTAGTATTAGACAGGAGGTCAAGTATTATTGCATTACTGCATTTAGTGCATGTCAATGTGTGTGCTCTGGAGCAAGTCCTTGGTGAAAAGCTTTTGTGGAAGCAGTATTAAAAACCTCCAGGCTGCTGGGGACAAGAGGCAGTAAT
The DNA here is from genome assembly GCA_013400215.1 of Cisticola juncidis. Lineage (NCBI taxonomy): Eukaryota > Metazoa > Chordata > Aves > Passeriformes > Cisticolidae > Cisticola > Cisticola juncidis. The sequence continues at coordinate 521,170 of VXBR01011469.1, forward strand.
TTCCTCAGCTATCCAAAAGTCAGGCATCTGAGCCTCTGTATGGTCAACACTGAGAACCAGGGCACATCCAGAGTGTTAGAGTGCAGAGTTACAGCATCCTTTGTGGGCACCTATCCAGAAGGCAGCTTAATTCCTTCCTGAGTGACAAGTGGACAAGGCACTGGAGACACATGACATTTCTCTGACTTCAGCCCCTACAGAGATTGGTCTCACCCAGGGCAGCATCTGGGGCTTTGTCATGGCAAAGCTACAGGCACTGATTTATGATGTGTCACATAAAAGAAGGATGGACACAAGGAAGGGAGAGTACTCTAGAAAGAATATTGCTCCTGGTTTTCCTCATAGCCAGCTCTGCTGGAGATATTACCTTTCCAGTGCAGAAGGTGTTGGTGACGTGGACCAAATGGTTGTATGTCCATGTCTGTACTCTTCCTACCTCTACATGTCTGCTTTCAGGAGCTGCCTGTTTCTCACAACTCACCAAGCTGACCTACATGTTCCTCTTAGAGGTTAAGTCCAGAGTTGTCTGCCATGCTGTGTCCCAGACTGGGTTACCAATATTTTACATCAGACAGCCAGAAAGGGCCATGCTTGTGGTAGGGGAAAGGCAAACAAATTATCACACAGCAAGACAGGGTATACCTTTGTAGCTGTCATTGCTTATTACAGTAGAAGAGGGAAATGTCCCTCTTTCTTTGAAATCAAGATTTAGCCCCAGCTTTCCTTCCTATTGTGACCATCTCTGCAGCAGGGAAAACTCAACCACCTCAACTCTCTCTGCTGCCATCACAGCCTTTTTATCCCCGCAACACCCGCTGAAGTAAAAAGAAAATCCAAGTACTATCTCTTACCAAAGTCTTTGGGGAGCACAGCACTGGTGAGATAGAAAAGCCCAGCCTTGCCCCTGAGAAGAGCAAAACTTATCTCAAAAGAAAAATTCAAGCATGAATGGTAAGTTCTTTCAGAGTCAAATATGACCATTTTCTCACTGACAAAACTGCTTTACACCTGGTGTGTGATGTCTGTTTAAATTAGGAATTTCACTGAGTTCTTGGATCATTTACTTATGTGACAAGGATGTAAAACACATGATAAACTAAAGTCACACAAACTCCACAGTATTTACTCCGAGATGTCCAATTGTGGCTGTGTAAAAATCTCAGAGTGATGAGACCTGCTTCTTCAATGCCAAGTCTGGAAAGTCCCAGTGAAATCATCATTCCCTGGATAGTACATAAATGGGTGCACTCTGCAAGGCTTCAAATTCTGTCCTCACTCAAAAAACTCAGAAGGGTTATGCTGTAGTTTATTTTCCTGGCCTCCTTTAGCTTTTTCTTCCATAACAATCTCCTTTGTTCTTTTTTTTTTTCAGACACAGAAATGACAAAAAGAGGAAGACATTATGAATCAACGCAGCAGTTATAATAGGCCTAACAACACATTCAAAACAAATGTGTGACAATTAAAATAGTTTTAATTTATTTTATCCAGATTTCTGATGGTTTTATTACAACCCAAATATTTCTATTTAAACTGAAAAATCATGAAGATAGGAAATTGCAGTGGGAGGCTATGGAGTAGTCCCACAAAAATAGATTTTCTGAGTAGCAGTTTCTCTTACTTCTAAAATTCACATCACTGCAGTAGCTGAGGACCCTGAAGTCCAGATCACATTTAATTTCATCTCAGAGGTGCTACAGAGATTAAACACCTTGCAGATTAGATGATATTGCATGATCTGCCCTATACATAATCATACAAAAACTCGAGCTCAGCTTCCCATTAATTGTGCATTGATTCACTTTAGACAAGCTCTAGATACAGGCTGAGATGTATTAATAATATTTTATTGTATTTTAACTCACTTCTGTTCTTATTAACTTGTTAATTTGTTTAAATGAATTATTTAGTTTTTCTCATAAGATTTATTAATGTGACAGACCATACTTTGACCTGTAGTTTTATATTACATCTCTGGCTAAAAAGAAACACCAAGGAAAAAAGGCAGTAAGAATTTTTGAAGAGCATCTTTGTTCCAGTTGTACTATGTTTTGTAATTTATTATTATAATTTTCCTGCCTTACTCTGCACAAGTAAATTAACCAATGGGTGCCTAAGGACATGTAGCACATGTTCAGGGTTTGTGGTGTAGGAGTGGATAAACAAAGATGGTAATATCAGCTAAAAGAACATCACATCCCACAAGGGAGGGTAATTTCTTTTCTTTGCACAGTTCCATAAGAAATGCTAACCCTTCAGAAGAAGAAAGACATTTGTCCCCACGAGGTTTAGGCTAGAAGGACATGGGCTGTCTAGTTGCAACCAATTTCTTCCCCATCAGCTTGCAGTTGGGTGCAAAATCATGCTGGTTTGCAGTTCTCCTGCCTTCACGTGATCTTCAGCATCATCTCAGTGTTATTTCTTCAGCATCATCAAAAATCATAACAGACTTGGGCAGAATTAGCACCCGTGCTGGAAACCACACCATCTCAAAGGAGCATAAGGACATGGGTGAAGCAGAGATTATCTCCTTTCAATCGAAAGTGATCCTTTCCTCAAGCAAAAAGATTTGCCCCACATTTAGTAGAACTGAGGAGAAATGTGCAAGCAGTGAAAGTTTCAGCAGCATTACCTTTGGAATGAAAAATCTGCCACAGCCATTGCACTCAGATCAGAATATTTTAATTACTGCTATTCTTGTGACACTTGAGCTTTGATCATGTTATATCCTATATGCTTTACCTAGCCTATATCTTTTTTGCCATTATGAAATCAAAATGTCTGTGTTAATCTACTAGGGGCAAAACAGACCCTGAACCATAGATACACTGCCTCTCCAAGTAAGCACAAACCAGCCCATTCCCTTATGCTCACAAGCTGGGGTGACTCATCTAGGATCAAAGATTCATCAAACTTAAGAAAAAATATATATTTGTTCAGGTAATTTATTCCCTGATTTATGTTCATTTAAAGATACTGAGAAACAAAACCCCATAAATTCCCTGGCCCTTTTACTTCACATTTTCTCACCGTCTTGTACTGAAAACTGCACTTTACTTCCTGTGTGAATTTCTGTGGTTTCAACTTACAGCCATCCGTTCTAATTCAGAGTCCTTCAGTAGCCAGCAATTTTTTTTCCATCTTGCACTCATACACCACAGCACAGTTACCACTGTGACTCTCCTCATTGCTCTTTTCTGTTCTTCCCACCTTCCCTTCCCATGTGAGCACAAGGTCTGCAGGTAGCACACTGGCATTGTTCTCTCAAGGCTTTCCCAAAGGACTATTCCTTCTTTTTGTAGACCTGCTGAGTACCATAGCATGTTTATTTTCATCTCCTTTTCTGAGCACTGTCTCCCTCCTCTGCCATACCCCACAGATCACCTCCCTCAGCTTGTATTTTTAGCATAGAAATGCTTTTTCCTAAATGGTCCTATACTTCCAAGGTATTTAATCACAATGTAATTGTCCCCACTTCTGTTCATCACTTACAGTTGTCTGCAAATTTTGCCAACAGTGATGTTACAATTCCAGAGCCCTTAAGAAATTGTTAAAGAGTATCATCTTTAATGTCCTCTAGTTTTCTTTCCCCTGTTGTTCAAAACCCACTGAAATTTCTGTTTATACCCTCTTCTATTGTGATGTCTGCAGTACAGCTTTTTTTGGAGTGACTTGACCCGCAATTTTTATTTCAAGTCTTGCCTCTCCTTCATCTTCTCCTGGATTGTAGCCTTCAAGCTGCCTGTGACCTAGGAACGTTTCCTGTCCTTTGGCAAAAATAACACATCTATAGCAGGACCAGAGTTGTTCCTTCTGCTAACACGCCAATTCCTTTCACCTAGGTGGAGAAAATCAGCCCTAAATTTCCTCTCACAATTTCTGCTCACTCATGCAGTGTCAGCGACGAGGTGTCCTTACACAGCTGTACCACCAAGAGGGGACTGATCTGCTGGAGGTATCAGATCTTGGGCTGATCAAGGGTTCAAGCCCTGGGTTCAAGCCTTGTGCTCATCAGATGAAGGCACATAGCTGGAGGCAGACAAGACAGGCAGCAAGGTAACCCTTGTGTGGAGCTTTTGGTTGAAGCAAGCCCATATCTGCCCACTGGAGGCTGAGCAGACATATCCCCAGGGCTCAGTCAGCAGGGCTGTCTGTGTCTGTGGCCTCCCCATCCCATCCAGCCTACACTGAGACAGTCCAAGAGAACTTATGCACTTAGGCAAATGGGGGGGTGTGGTGTGATATGAAGTAGACATGTGCCTGGCAGGCCTTTAACTGCAGCAAAGGTCTGTATGGAAGTATTTTTGCTGTAAGGAGTGAAAAGGGCAGAGACAGCAAGGAGGAATGTCCTGACTCCAGCTCCCCTGTGGGAGCTGCAGCATTCCAGCCAGCAAAGGCAATTCCTGAGATGAGTCAGAGTTAGAGTTGCATCCCAGGAACTGTATCACCAGACTTTTCCTACTGTGACTATACCTCAGCCCTGTGCCTGAGCTAGCTGATTGGCTGAAATGCCTGGAAAGCTGCTTCCTTCTTCCTCTACCACTTCCCCTCTACCCTTATAAAAGTCAAGGAGGAATTCTTAGTGTTGATTTTTAAGCAGACTGAGAGAAAAGAAACTGCAGTTGGATGGCATTTGCTTACCCTTGGCCAAATTTGAGATGCAAATTTATGTGTTCAAAGAAATAGAGATAGCAATCTTGACTTTTTTGTTTGTTATTTGGATTATTAAAGTATCAGGAAGCAAAGGTGCTCTGGAACTAATTTCTAGTGTATTCTCCAGACAGCTTGATCAGTAGCATAAATCCTATTAATAGATGACCTCAGATGCTGCCTTTTGAGCAGGGGTGCACTTTTGAGGAGCATGAGCAATGTCCATGTCTCTATAATTTCCCTACTGAATAAACAACTCTCTTTCCTCCCCTTCCCCCGAGTGGGACTGCTTCATCAGCACTTCCCTGGGTGTGCGTGGAACAAGGGCACATAAACAAGAAACCCTCTGTTTTCCACAGCTTGTACTTGTACAAGACACTTTGTACCATTCTGAGGCAGAAAGCTCTTACCCTTCTCCCCGTTCTCCTTCTGGGGATGCAAAAGGTCCTAGAGAACAACCTGTGTTGTTCAGCTACAGTGAAACTGACTTCATTAGCTCTTTAATCAATGAGAGAAAAGTCACTGGACTATGTGCCATAGCTGCCATCCCAGAATGTTGCTGAGCCCAGCTTCCAAAAGAGGCAGCTAAGTCTGGAAATACTATGTGATGCTATCCCAAGCACTCAAAAGGGGACTTGTCACCTGCTGAGAAAAAGCCCTTTGCAGCCCCATTAACTGTGGCCAATGCAGTGGAAACTCTTGTGTGTGCCTCTCTTTGAAAGATGCTGATCAAGAGAGAGAAAAAAATATCTGCGAGCTTATATTTTCTCTCCTTCCCTCTTTCTGTCCTTTTCAAGTTCATGGATCTCAGACTTCCTAAAGGTGAAGGATATACTCAGAATGAAGAGTGGATAAAAAGAGGAGAGCTGAAGATCAACTCTTCAGCCCTTATAAGAGATTTTAGTACAATCAGATGAAAAATTCAATGCTAAAACCATCTTCCACTTTGTTTTGTTTACCTACCTGAAGCAGGCTCTTACCAAAATCTCTTTTGCATCATTTCCCAAAATACTACAAAACCATGAGTCATCTCGGGGAAGAACGGCCAGAAGGGAATGGAAAAGTTACTGCTAAGCTTTCCTCAGCAGGCCTCTATGCAGATGAAGGGTGTTGTGCCTTCACTTTTTAAACCCTGCTATGAAAGACACTTGCACTCTATCGAGTTCCAAGTCTCCAGCTCATTGGCCTTGAAGAGCCATGGGGCTGAGCCAGCCCTGTTGGGCTGTGAGCTGCACGCGGGTTTAACACCTACGTTGGTGCTCTCCATCTGTCACTATGTGTAATTGTACTTCCCTACCGCTGCTTGCAGAGTGGGGGACGGCCGTGCAGGGCTACAGCTCTCTTCTAATTAAAGCACTTGGATTTAATCAAGGTTACAGCAGCTTGAGGATGATGGGCTGCCCACAGAACAGACAGCATCCTGAGCCATCTTAACTAACTGAATGCATAGATAAAGAGGAGGGGAAAGAAGCAGTGCTTTTGTTTATTTTGCTTTGCACCTCTGCATTCCAGCTGCCCGGGCTGAAGGCCAGCTCTTGCTTTTGCAGGCAGCCAGAACTGCAGGCTGTGTGTGTGCTTTCTTCGCTGTCAGAGCTGTGGAGCTCTGCTGCTGGACAGACCAAACTGGATGACATCACAGGAGGGCATTCCTTGGATCACCCCTCCATCTGACCCTGCCACTGGGGGACACTGCAAGCCACAGGTGGGGAGAGACTGGAGGAGGAAGATGTGAGCCAGGAGTCCTGCAACCCTGTGGCTGCTGGAGTACCGTGTGCCAAGCCCTTAATGCCTCTAGTGCCAGATTTTCCCCATCTGTAAATATTGTTGGCCATTGTCTAGCTAATTTTCCAGTGACACTTGCAGTTTTCATACTAGGTCATGGATTCTACAAACAGCTGTGCCTGTCAAAGACTATCATTCCTAATTGGGGGTTTCCATGCCCCTACCAGAAAGCATTGTCACCTCAGCTCTGCCAAGAAAAGGGCATGCAAGCCCTTCCTTATCTGTTTCAGCCAGACAGTTAGAAAAATTGCCTTCCTCATCTGTGTAACCTCACCCAGATGCCTTACTCAGGAACTCTCACTGAATCACGTCTTCTGGCAGGAGTAATAGCTTCCAGCAACTAGGACAGGAACACCTTCATCCGGGGTGCTGGGTGCATGAAGAGCACACACCTAGAGCTTCACTCTGCAGCACCAGCAGCAGGTACAAGATCTGTTCTTGCACATGTATTCTGTCCTTCCTAAGAACATCTCAGAAACTCTGTAGCTGCAACAAGAATGGAGATGTCTAGATTTGGCATTTGCTTCTGTTGGTTTTAGTTTTACAACTCTGGAAAAAGGACACCAAAGCCTCAATGCAGACAGTCATAAAAGCCATGCAACCATTTGCTCTCCTAGTCATAATGTTTGGGATTTAGATTTTGTCATTTTTGCCAGCTAAGACTGATCACCTGAATCCCCCACTGAAATGAAAGAGCCATCAGTGGGCCAGACATGGTCCCCTACTAGAAGTCACTTGCCTGAAAGCCATGTTTGTGTTACCACAGCATCATGCCTGAGCTTGCAGTACTGACACACCAGGTACCACTCTTCTCTGTCCATGCTGAACCAATTTCTCAACATGGACTTATGGGCTGCTTCAAAGTTCACATCTTAAAGGCACAGAAATGACCTGGAATTTCTTTGGGCAGGGTCATGCTATTTCCTAACTTTTGAGTGTCTGGTCACTACAAAAGATTCTGTCAAAAGATACTACATAGTGCTTGACAAAAGACAGAACATCACAAAACAGAGGCCAAAACACAGATGTAACATAATATGAAACTTGGGGAAAATGTGTGCATCTTCAGTTTTGCCTGTTTCAGGGGCTGAGGCATTTAATCTGTTGTAAGACACAATAAGGGATGTTTAGGGTTCACTGTCTAGAATCCTGTTCTGAGTGGGTCACAGGACTCCTTTTCTAACAGTTATCAGAAAAGGAGCTGGTCCTTTCAACAGCTGGAACTGACCTTGTGTGAAGACTCAGCAAGTGGGGAGGGACAACCCAAACCTCCTTACCCTTTGGGCTCCCTCCAGCTGGGAATGAGAGAGGAGACTGAATTCCCTTGGACAGATGAGAGCAGAGAACTGGAAATTTCATACCACATGTCTAGTGGCTCTGTCACTTGGTGTCATCTGTCCTGGGCAGGTCAGGGTTTAAGTTTGTGTGCCAGCTGAAGTGAAAACCTGGTTTGGGTCCGACTGTGTGTAATTGCATTGAAACCATCACTGCAGACACTCCCTGGAAAAGAAAAGATCCCTGAATGATCCCTGCATAATTGAAAGCTAAATAAACTTATCTTCTTTTTTTTTTTTCCTTTCTTTTTTTTAATGAATGTCCAAGCTATTTGTGCCTGTCCTCACTTATCCAGAGCTTGCTAGGACACCAAGCCTGAGGCATTTAAAGCACTGCTGCGAAGTATTGTTCCTCATTAAATTCTGTCCTTCCACACCCTCATCCCCTCTTCTCACAGTATTAGGTGACACTGCTACCTTGCAGCAGAAAGCCATCAGCTCCGAGAAGTGATGATAGCCAATTTCAGGACTGCAGCACTGCTGTGAACAAGGTGCTCAAGTATGATACATTATCCCTCCAAGGCTGAAAGTATCACCTCTGCCTTGCTCCTCAACTCTGAGCTAGGTGAGGTTAACACCACAGCCCAGGTTTCTCATGTGATAGAACATTATGCTCCTAACCAAAAAATCAAGACTGTTTATACACACAGGACACTGGAGCTTAATACGTTTTGCACTGCCCTGTGCCCGATTTATATATCCCATGTGACAGAAGAGTTTACTGCTCAGAACACATTCCAGTAACTTCTACACATACAGCAGAATTTGTTTAATTAGCAATAGCTAGTGGAAGCCCCACTACAAAATACTGAATTGTGTAAACTAATACCTATGTGACTAAAGACTATCATATAAAACAGCAAAGAATACTTCCTCAGACATCAGATTTATTTCTCTGACAGCTGTAGTATAGTTTTACTCTACAGTGTGGTAATATGGTAGATTACTATAATAAAATATATACTGTAGTGCAGTTTTATACTACTATGTATTTACAAGAGCTGTTCTGGTAAGGGCTGGTGTAAACTTCAAATAGTTTAATATATTTGTAATGACAAAGTAAATGTTGTAAAAAAACCTGAGCGGGTTCACCAAAATGGAGCTATGCTACTGCAGTTTCCAACAGAACCAGATTACAAAATAAAGAGAAGCCTGTCACCTGGGCAATAAAGGACAGATTTCTTTTAAACCAGGTTTTTCTGCCATGTCACATTAATGACCTGTACCATAGCTCAGGCCATTCAGATATTTAAATAAAGGGGTAAGTAGGTGCTTCTCTGGCAGCAGCCACTTTTCTATGAACCTTTGTTTATAAACTTCTAGGCACCTGAAATATGGTTCTTCTAAGGCTTCACTTGAACTCAAAATTCCCACACACTCAGCCAAGCTGAATCTTCCTCCAAGCAGAATGCACTAGTCCTATCATAGAGCAACACTGCACAAATAGCTGGGAACAGTCTGAAGAGTGTTTTATCCAATTGCAACTGCCTGAGGTCAATGAAGAAGGTATTTGTTTTATTTTTAGTTTGCTTTTACAGCCTGATTGCATTTTCCATAAGATAATCCAGTAGAGGTTCTCCTCTCTATTGCTTTGGGTTTCTTTTTAATCATCAAGTTTGCCACATTACTAATTAACAAGGTAGTAATAAATCACTGATTGTTTAATGTGAATCAGAAGAAGAAAACACTGGCATCCTATGACTACATTTTTCCATCGTTTGTTAATAGAAACTCCAGGATATTTGTCACTGAAGCATCCCAGCACCTCTCAAAAAATAGAAGGATTTGGTCTTGTAACAGGAATGGGAAGTGCAAGAGTGATGTAAAAAGAGGCTGGCAAGTAGGAAGCAGAGCAAAGATCAGTTAAAAAAACTTGCTTTCAGTCCTAAAAGAAATGGATAACACCAAAGTCAAGGCAGAGTAGGCTGTTTATCAGTTTGTCCTATCTGACAACCATTGTGCAGTCCTGGGGTTAGTTTTTAGTTTAGATTGGAAGACTATAGAATGAAAAACAGGCTACAGATGAAAGTCAGTAGTTAAACCTGCTGGTAGTTTGGCTTTAGATATCAGATACAAAAAATATATTTGCTTTTGTGTAAAGCTGGAATCTTTGCTTGGAAAAATCTGTGCCACTGGATTTTAGTAATGGTCAGAGGTAAATTTCAGTAATCACAAATTAGATTTTGAGAAATCATAAGTGTAGAAATTATAGAAATGTATTTAAAGAAATGCTCTTTTTGTTTTGATATTTACCTTTTTTTCTCTTTAACAGCATTGAGCTATTTGCTTTGCATGACCAACTGTCAAAGCACTGTGCAAATTACAAGGAGAAAACTCCTACCAGAAAATTCTTTACGTTTTTTATAAAAATACTTCAGCTATGCATTTACTTGTCTTTTCCATGTGTAAAATATACTTAGTCTTGATCTTAAAATGATAGTCTTGTCTTTGTTAATTTCCTCTCAGATAAGACTTTGTGGCTGGGAACTTCTAATTCCTCTCTTCAGCCACTTTTTTAGTGTTACAATAAATCTTTTGATCAGAAGCTAGAATACTGGAGCTGGATAAGAGTGTATGCAAATTCAGTCAAAGCCTTTGCCCAGTCGATTCAATCTTCCCTTTAATCCCCATGATGATCTGCAGTAATGGATAAAAATTATGAGCAGAAGAAGGGGAAAAAACAAACCAACCCTCAGGAAGCAATTTTGATTGCTGTGAGGAAGCACTGGAGGCTCTTAGCCCCAGGGTACTCTCCCCAGTTCACTGGAGGCTTTCAGATACCATGGTGATGGGGGACTTCATGAATAACTAGGTAGATAAATGGTAAGTGCTTTTGATCTCTGCTAGCCTGCATTTCATTCTGTCAGCTGGAGAAGAGGCTATTCAAATCTGTCGGCTGCAGGAGGTCAGCCAGGAGAGAGAAAATGTCTTCATTACAGCCTTCTGTTCAGCCAGGCCTCCCAGCTGACCTCGGCGCCCGCGCTTGTCAGTCAGATGAGGCAAATTTTCCAACCGAGGGAAGATGTCGCTGCGCCAGATTTTTATCCCTGGTGTAGGAGCTCGGAGGCAGCAGCATAAGGCCAAGGAAGAGTTAGCCTGAATTTTGACATCTCCCCCAAAACTGCCATGGGATTCGTGGGAACTTTTCCCTGGTGGGGTGCATGTGGGGAACCTGAACTCGTTTTCCTCAGTGCTTTTTCAGAGCCACTGGGGTAGGAGGCTCTGAAGGCAGGCGCGAACAGAACCACCATAGAAGACAGAGTAACTCTATCATTAGAAATGCCTAAATATTGATTACATTTTCTGCCTTGAATCTTCTTATTCAGTTCGTCTCCTCTCACAGGTCTGATATAAATTTCAGGCAAAGGAGCTGGAGTTCTCTTTAGCTTCCTTTCCAGGCTGAAAGTGAATTTCTCATGTTTAAAGATCCCACCGATTTTTGCGGCAATACCCAGGAAGGAGGCCAGGACACATTATAACGATGCAGAGCCCTGTCTAAGGGAGAAGGAAGATCTCAGCTATTCAGGATGGAGAAGGAGGTCACATTTTTGCAAAAAGATGTATAAAAATTGAAATAGGAGTTCCAATCCCATTATTTGGTAATGGGATTTGTAAACCTCATGTTCACAGGCTGAGATAAACAATATATGCTTCCCGAATCACTCTTGGAAGAAGAACTCCTTGCAGCATAGCTAAATTACACAGTAAGTTATCATTTACAAAGAACAAAAATAGGAAAAGGAGCCAGTGAAATTAATTTATGTCTAAAGAATTTCTCACTTTTTGGATTGAAGGGCAGGGAAACAGAGTCTCCTCTAAAACGACACTTGTAATGGAGATGATTTTACTGTGTTAGATCATTTCCAGAAAACATTACAAAAATGTTCCTTTTACTCAAGCCAGCCAGGTTTTAATAGTATCAAAGCAAAATATAGTCTGCTATTAGCATGAAATAACATTAGCATAAACAGAAAAGAGTAAGGACACTTGAAAAAATTCCACATAAATGGCCTGCTCATTTCACTAGACACCACTGTAGCTGAGAAACTGTGAAATTTCCATAATAATCGAGTGCAGAGAAAAACAAACAACAATTTTATTGATAGGGAAATTACATCCTGTTGCTGAATATAAAAGTACAGCTCTGTTCAATGGCCCTTTAACAGCACAGAAAGTATATATTAATTTGTAAGTGTAAATGAAATATAAACAAAATATTCAGTTCAGCATGGCCACAGAAACCTCCTGATAGTATTTCAGGGCAGGAACCCAGGAGACATACATTTGGATTCCACATCCTAGACCCCGAGCTAGTGGCATCTGATACCTTTGTGGAGAAGATTTATGCAGCTGCTGTGCAGTGATACATTGACAAAAAGCACCACACCAACTGGCCTGTGAGACATTACTGACTTGGGGGGAGAACAGCTCCTTTGGGTTTTTTGCTTGCTTTGTTTAAAAAAGAGGGTCCTTTGGAGTGATAATCCCAGATACTGCAGTTAGATGTTATGCTGCAGTGCTCAGGACTGTTGCAGCAGAGCCTTCCTGGGCAACAGGACTGCATTCCCAAGGGAAGCAAAGTGCTTTTGTTATGTGCAGAGCAGTAAGGAAAGCAGCTATGGAAAGGGAGTCCAGCTGGGAGGGGCCACACCAGTTTTCACTACAGAGACATGGAGCTGGCACCAGAGGATAGGGCTCTCGCTGCTTCAGCAGCCCCTGACTCCTTCAGGGCTGGGACACACGTGGTGAAGGCAGCAGAGCTGCTTCGTTTTCTTAATGAGCACCTTCCCAGCTGAACTTCAGCAGCTGTCACCATGAAGCTTGGAAAGCCCCCAGGGACTCTGAGGATTGTGGCACACGAGCTCGCTGGAGCCCCAGAGCTGCTGTGGTCCCAAAGCCGGGGTTGCTGTGGTTCCAGGCAGGGACCTGCTGTGGAGCCAGGCTGTGGCAGATGTGACCCCATACCCATCCCAACAGTGCAGCAGATTCCTTCCTTCTGCCTGTATAGTGCCTAGCCACTGAAAACCTCTCTCCCCATCACCTCCTGCACCCATAAACACTGCTGCAAAGTAGGTCTGAAGAGCTACCCAGTCAGCACAAGGGTGCTTTACATCCCCTGCGTGCTCTGCATGGCAGAGTGATTTCCCCCGGGGCAGCACAATGAAAGGAAAGGCCCTAAAATGATGCCTTTAGCTGCACTCCTGCCAGGCAGCCCCCACCGAGCCCACCCTGGAAGCCTTGTCCTCAAAATAGTGTTGGGGGAGAAAGGTTTGGGGGGGATGGGAGCAATTGTGTGGCTGCACAAAGCCAGCTGAACAGTTAATGCTTTAACCTTGCGTATAATTTATACAATAAACAAAGTCACATGTTTCTCTAATAATTTAGATGTAAGCAAATGTTGATTTATTCAGGAAGGCTACTGCCAGCAGCAAAGCCCGCAGCACTGAAATTTGAATTAAACTAGGACAGAAGCAGGCTAGTCTATAATAACATTTGTATAATTTTATTTTTGCCCTTGGCTCAGTTCATTTCCTTCTACAGTAGATGCATGAAATTGGTTCTTCAGCCACCTTTAGCTGATGTTCATTGATATCAGGGGTAGGCAGAGAAGCAAGAGAATGTAACCTTTTTAGACTTTGTGTTTGCAATCATAAGGCCATGAATTCTTAGGTCATTTATGACAATAATTTTCTTCCGTGCCTTTCCTTTCCACAGCACTCCATGTCACCTGAAATGATGGGGCTTTTCCCCCCCATTTTTTTTCCTGCGTGGAGACTTCTAGAACAGAGCTTGCTAAACAGATGCAAATGTTGTGTTGTTTTTATTCTTTTATTCAGGCCTGAGGGCATGAAATTGGAGTTCTCTTACTCTGCTTTCAACATGAAGGAAGGGGACTGTACGATACTTCAAAAATGATGGTGAAAAAAATAGTACAGATATCTGCAATAGATCCCTTGGCTCCTTTTCCAACTTTGTGTTTGAGAAGGAGAAAATAAGCTGGAAAAGGAGGAAGATGCAGACCAGCACAGGGCAGTGTTCTGTTAGGGGTTCCTGCTTTCAGTGAAAGTCCTGCTTCCAAGCCTCAGAAGTACACGAACACAAAGATAAAGTGTTTAATTTTTGTCCAGAGAACTCACAATAGGTTTCCAAGTGAAGTCAGAGGATCCCTCTCGGCAGGTGAGTGCTTGTGTTCCCTTTCTGGCCATCACTGTGCAGTAAGTGGGCACAGTCCCACTGCAGAGGGAAGCCCAGGGATATCTGCCTGTAAGCCCCCCAGTCCTCTGCATGCTGGGGTGATATGCCCTGGAGACCCTGCTTGAAATGCTTCAAAATTCACTGTTTCCAGCTCTGCTGAGCCAGGATTGACACTCTTAGACTGAAAGGACTTCATGGGTGAAGGAGTGAAAGCAGAGAGGAGACTGGAGAAAGGGGAGGTGAGGGGAGGGAGACAGGAGCTAAGCACAACACTGGCAGAAGAGCAATAACTTCTCTGTCTGGCAATGCCACAAAATCATCTTTTAACTGCAGCCAGGATGAGCAAGAATGTTGCACGAGATTGACTTATTTTTTCCAGACGTACACCTGGCCAGGTGCAAAAGCTCACATGCCCACCACAAACAGAGGTAATAGTGCTCTTATGCATAACACCCATGTATATGGTGATTTCACAGCTGCAGTTTTTGATAAGGAGTGACTTCATTTTTGCAGTTCTCTCAGTTGCACATAAAAGCTTCTTAACAGGAGATTAAACCAACCAATCAAAATTAAACCAAGTCCTGGGAGTCCAGGGCAGTTTCTGGGACTCATGACCTGTCCTCAGCACACACAGACCCTGAAACCTGTCAGTGACACTTTCAAGACCAGCCCAATAAAAGTTTGAGCAGGAACAGCCACCTGATGTGTTTTAGTAGAGGGCTGTGGCTGACTGCCAGGATGGGAAATGCCAGCCTCAAGCTCCTCCATCGTAAAAGTAATATACTCCCTCTCCTCGCCACACAGTGACCACAAAAAAGGTACCAGTCCACGCCCCTCTGAATGACCTATTGCCTCAGGAGTGCAAACACTGAAACAGGACAGTTTTCCAAGCCTAAATCCTAAGAGTATGTGACCTATGGATGTCTTGAATCTTATGGCCCCACATGACCCATCTTGCATTGTCTCGCTGAAAAAGTAAGGGCTATGCCACATTCAGTTCTGTCCATGGCAAATACTCACAGACCCCACTCCTCTTCCTCTCCCCACCTGCTGGTTACTGTAAGCAAGGGAAGGGCAAGATGGGGATATTTCCTTTGCCAGAGCTTGTGGGAAGCAGCAGCAGATTGCAACACCAAGAGCCACAGCCTCCCAGGCTGCTCTTTGGATACCACAGCCATGTGCCCCTGACCTGGGGCAAAGTCATGGTTGAGCCCTTACTTCCCTTATTATTAATTAAAACACTGGAGGAGATCCTCAGCTGGAGTAAATACTCATTGCTCCTGGCTCTCGCCCACTGGTTTCTGCAAGCACACAGAAGTAGTCACATTTATGCTGTTAACACTGATCTTGGCTCACACTTCTGTGGTCAAATAAATAAATATCACTGCATCCCATTTAGCTCTGTTAATGCCACATTAGGAATGGCATGTGTTTTGACATAACCACCCCTTCCCACATTTCTTTTAAATACCATAAATGAAGCATTAAAACTCCCAATCCATCGCGGTGACATCAGATCAGTGGACTGTGACTTTTATGACATCAGAACAATTGATTATATGACTCTTTTATGTGTAGCTTGCTATGAGATGATTGCTCTTTTCTCCATATATTACATCCTAACATCTTGGAAAAATCTCAAGAGATAAAAAGAATCACTGTGAAGCAGTGAAGTACAGTAGTTATAGAATTGCCATAAAACTGTCATAAAAACTGTAGAAACAAAAATGCCTTTAAAGATGGCAATGTTCCATTATGGGTCCCTAGCTAATGGTCTGGAGTTGCCCTATGCATACCTTACCATATTTACTGCTTCTGGATACTTCTGTAGCTTTCTCCCAGAAGATTATATGGTTTTCGAGACATTCTGGTTTCCCTGCACACATTATGTCTATTTACCCCCTTATATCACATTTAATGAGTCAAGTGATGTTTGTACCAGGCAAAATTCAAGGTTTCTTTTCAAACAGCCCCAAAAAAGAAATGAAAAATAAGCAAAGAAAAACCTGACAAGGAAAGGGAGGTATAACTTGTTTGTTGTTACAACATTGCTGAAAAAAATAGATATTCTGTAGTGCTTATAAAGAAAAATTTAAAAAACTGTTAAAATTAGAATCAAGGCACAGAATAAGCAGCTCTCTTCTGCTGAAAGGTGACATGGAAAGCTCTACCCAGAAGAAAGACCTCCAACTGGATTTTTTACTGTAAACCCACATGTGCCTGGGCCCAATTAACATGCAAGGTGCTGTGCCACGTAGCTGTGTGTTTTCTTGTACTCTCCAGATTATCCACCCAAATCTGCTCCCCAGAGCAGTGAGCAAGCTGGTGCTTCTCTTTTTCAGATACAGATGTGGCTTCTGTTGCTCTATGGGACAACAAGACCCAATAGGCAAAAGGTGGTTCTTTTTTTTGTTAATTTTATCTTTTGTTTTGATTTCAAGGCAATTCAATGTAAACAGAAAGGTGCTACAGTCATAAGGAAAGTGTAAGTCATGGCAGAAGTAAAAGCCTTGGGGTCCTGAAGGATGAGCTGCGGCAAGCCCCATCCCCTGCTGTCCTATCCCTCCTCCGAGCAGGGCCACAGACAGGATCATGTGCCAGTGCTCTCCCTGATCCTTCTCCCTGTGCTTTCCTGGGGCACCAGGATGGATATGCACCAATGCTGGAGTCCAGGGCAGGTGGAGAGCCCTTCAGACTGCCCTGGGGGGTCCGAGACCCGGCTGGGACCCCAAGGAAGTCACTGCCTTTGACCTTAGACCATGGGATAACTTCCAACACTCAGAGATGAACTACAAACAACAAAGTTTTGAGATAAATAGTACTTTAGTTTGTCACAGGGTGAAAATGAGTAGCTTTGGGATTTTAGAATGGAAGCTGATAAGAGCAAGATGGAGAATTTTGGGCAGTGTCTCCTCTTCTTCTTCTTCTTCTCCATCTTCTGCTGTGATGGTGGCACAGAGACACTGGTAGAATGGGTTTAAGGCAGAAACTTCATGTCTAGAATAGGTAGTGATTATTGGCACAAAATTGTAAATATAGTATGTTTTAAGAGTTAATTGGGCTAGAGACCTTTGAAAGACCTTGAATTTTCTGTCTGTTGGGGGTTTGCCAGCGGTGTTTCTTCAGCGCGTTAAGCTTGCAGCAAGCAGCGTGCCGACCTTGAGATTAGAAACTGAATAAACACCTCTAAAAACAAAAGCTGCAAGTTCCATTCATCCTTTCAGACCCTGGCACAGGACTTTCAGGAGAACAGAACCCTAATTAGGGGATCTTGGAAGGGAAATTCCAAGACTCCAGCACCCACAGGAGCCACAGATGCATGGACAGGCATCTGTCTCACTATCTCTGCTCCTGCAAGGAGTGACTTCTGGCAGAGGAGATGGGTCAGCAACCAGACCAGAGGCTGCTGTCCCTTGAGCAACTGCAGTTCTTGCTGCTCCATATGTGAGTGGGCACCCATGGCTCCTTCCCAGGGTATCTGCCTCACTAGAACAATACAGCAGCTTCAAGAAGCACCTTAACTTTTAAATACTTTGAGATCCTTACAGAGAAGGCACTAGAGAAAAGATATATTCATAGTAAAGTCTTGATAGGTTGCCAGGTGTGCCAACACCTTCTAGTCACCCTCAGAAATGATGCAGTGGAAGAAGAGCAGGGTTTCCCAAGCTGGATTTTTCCAGCCCCCCAGTACAGACATACACACACACCTGGGAGCTCCAAACAACAGCTGGACAGGACACTTGCTGTGGGGAGTAAATACAGACTTTTGGCCCTCCAGTCAAATTTCCAAGCAAGAAAAGCTGCAGAGAGTTCAGCAGCCTAAAAACCAACTTCCAGGTATGGTGGCACCTCTGGGAAAACCCTGATACTGTAGTGAGAGGGGAGCTTCACCAGACACTCCCAGCCTGGCTTGGTACTCACATGAAGCAGGGACCTGCATGCGTTTACTCCTGGATAATTACATCTTTTTTTACTTCTTCTTCCTCTGTCCCTCACAAACCAGCATATTCTGGGAGGCTGAGAGAAAATCTAAGCTATCTAAAATGATGAATTACTACTTATCCCTCTTTCAAGGATCTGCACTCTCTTTTATTGGGGTGAGATGGGAAGCGATTGTGGCCGGGACATTTACAAGTGCCCTTTGCAGACTCCAGGGTAATTTCAAGGGCAGCTTATGGCACAGGATATTGACAACAACACAGCCCATCTTGAACACACACCCTTAACTCATTCTTAATTTATATGCAGACCAAGCAGCAACATTATTGTTCAGCTGGGGGCATATTTAATTGCTGAATGTTCTGCAGATGTCTTGCAGGCTGTATAGATAAAGGCATTTTAAGTTGCTGACTTATAACAGCACATCTTTCTTCTTTTAACATAAAAATTCCTACCTTCTTTGATGGATGTGGAATTTTTAAGACTGAATTCCTGTACTAGTCCTTGAGAATATTTTAGCAAATGTTAAACTCCCTGACACCGCAAAGGAGCAGCTAAACCCTGATGCCTTTTCACTGGGGAAAAAAAATACCTTCATTACTGTAAAAGCAGTGTTTTGCCATGACACAAAATTGAGGAAGGTCCATTATGGTTCCTTAAAGCCCAATAGTTGTGACTTGCCAGGCTCTAGGCAGACACTGAAGCCATGGCATTTTATTTAAGTGCCGGCAGCCTGCTCAGTGCTGAGTAAGGCATACAAGGAGCCCAGAGCTTTGCCCTCGGGTGACTGTAACCCAAGGGCAGCTCTGCAAAGCATTGCTGCTGCCAAGGGCCCAGCTCAGCTTCCCTTCACTGCAACACTCTGAGGTGCCAAGAAATTCAGGCTCAGCCCTGTGAACTTAAAGCTCTTGTTTATTGCAAGTTCCTATCTTATACTCAAGGACTAAATACTGCATACCCTGAATGGGTTTTGGGGTGTTTTTAAATCTTTCCCAGCCTTCAAGACTAATCAGACTTACAAATGGTTGTCCCATATAATTTTTTTAATGACACCTACAATGTCCTTTCTGACTTGTGCCTCACTAGGACACCTTGGTCCTAGTGACATAGGTGCCTGACAATTTGTCAAGGAGATAGCTATAAATTAGGCAGAAAACTGGACTCCATGGAAAAAAAAATAAACCAAAACCAAAACATAAAAGCTAGCAGGAGGCAACTTGATGTGGCATGGCTCCTGGCAATGAGGAAGCATGAGTGCATACTGAAGCTTAGAAATAGAAAGTGATGTCCTCATAAAAATATGGCTCTAGGCTGGTGTGCCACTAGAAATTCTTCTGTCAGTTTAGAATATTTAGCTCTAAGGGATCTCTACTTTCAAATGGATCTTTTGATGCAAAATAGGCTGCACAGACAGAGATAGTGTTGAAGAAGGGAGAGTTGCATTTGCTCCCAGTTATGCTTGGTAAACTGGAGATTTTTAGATAGGCTTTTTGATCCCAAAGTATTGAGAGGGCAGGTGGGTTACCTTGGCAGTGCATTAGGTCTCCAGGTTGTTCTATCTGAAAACTGTTACAGATACCAGGGCAGCTAAATAATACTGAAAGCTTCAACACTGCTGGTTATCAGGGGAACCTCTTTAGCCTAATTTGAAAGCTCAAAGCTTCAGGCAACTGATTTTTTTTTTCGTTACAGGCTCTTTTGTGTGATGTTCCAATGCAGTATATCCAATCAATGATGCCATATCACGCATAGTACCATCATGTGGATGTTTGTTCCCCCTGTGTTTTGTATTTGACTTGTTAAACTGCAAGAAGAGTTCAGGGAACAAACGGGGGAAAAAAAAATAAAAAGCAAACTCCTCTGCTCCCCTACTGCAGAAATTTAAAACTAGTGAATACACAAGCCTCAACGCTCCAAGAGAAATGAAAAGAAGCGGAAAGTGAAAATATATACATATGTATACACATGAACAAAACATGAGCCACAGTCATGGCAATCTGGGCTCCAATGTGCCAAACAAAAGGGGTTATTCCTTCAAGCAATCTTTGTGTCGTAAAATTTAGGACACGGCAAGACTGGTTTATGATCACACTGTAGATTCCACTATAAAACTACACAGTTTCTGTACAGTAAATTCCACTGGATAATTAGAGCAAGCTGCTTTGGAAGGTTTTAATATTGCATCTTCTAAAAAATGAAATTTAAGGATAGTCTGGCTGGAGAGAAAGGGACAAGACTAATTGTCAAGATACTCACTCTTCCTTTCTTCTGTAGTTCTTTTCACACACACACTTCATTATTTAAGTTCATTTGGGGAAATGATGAATTCTGAGGATTCTTTCCACACAGAGTTTTTTAACTGTAAATGTAAATAATAACGGGCCAGATCTTCAGATTAAATAAATCAGACTAATTCATTTACACTGTGCCTGTGTAAATAATATTAAATTGATTTTACTTGTTAGAATACCAAAAATAAAAGTGAAAGCAGGCTCCATGATGAATGATCATTTACACAGGGTGCTGATACCTTCTGAGGTTTTGGTCCAAAAGAGCAGGAGCAGCTTAAGGAAATTCTATAGTTTCATAACTCTTTTGATTTAATTTCTTGTGGGCAACTCCACTTTGGAAAAAAAATCTCAGCTCAGCTAAAAGCAGTGCTTATACTGACCATTTTTTATTGTGTGTGCAAGATTCTACTTTCAGTCTGGTTTCTCTTGCAGCTCTGTTCTGAAGCAAGTCACAAATCTGCATTTCTCATGCTGTAGTCCCTGATCAGTAAGGTAACTATAAGACAATCATTTTCTCATTGTCTTTTCAGACAATCACTCTCAATTAAGAACTAATATTTTTATCTTAATATCAATAACAATGGGACAAACAGGCAATCAAAAGCGTCAGGCATCTGAGAGAGATACACCAAGCTGTTTTCTTAGACCAGGAGAAAAATCTCTTCTTTTATTGGCTTGATGGTGCTTAGTGATAGAGCTGATGGTGCTGATAACCTTGTGCTGTCATTGACACAAGCCAGGCATGAGGCTGTTCCATCCTGCAGGGCTGCATCCTGCATTTGCTGTTACCTTAAAGCACTTACCAGGTAGCTGGATCTTACTTTTTTTTTTTTTCATCCTAAAATATAAAATTATCTAACCACTATTTATACATTTCCATGAAAGCAAAATATCTGTGGACACACACTGGCCTTGAGTTCAAGCAGTGCTGCTGTCCCTTTCCTGCACTAGCTCCCTGCCATGTGAATCTTCACGCTAAGTCCAAGATGATTTTGTTGATTCCTGGAAGATGTCATCAATGCAGTTGTGACAGTGAGGGATGAAGCAACACTTACACATTCACACTGGATGTATTAATCTCATTCACAAGGAAGGAGTTATCCAAATTTAAAGGTATTCTCAATTTAGTAAACAAATCACTGCTGGAGTCAGCTTGGTGTAATCAGATTCAACCTCTTTTCTCCCTTAAAGGCTTCGGTGTCAGAATAGCAAATCAAATAGCAAATTGATCAAACTCATGCAAGAAGAGCAACATTTTCCTTCTTACACCTACCTGTCTGACTCTGTATCCACACAGTTCAGATCTGTTTGCGCACATTTCAGGTATTTTCAGTTCATGTCATTTGTAAGCAGGAGTTAAGGCAAAGCTAAGGAGGCAGTGACTGCTACTCAGGATGCTCAGTTAAATAGTGAAAAAGCAACACTGTCCAGCTAGGAAGCACAGCAGAAATGCAAAGAAATGCATGATTAGGAAGCAAGGTGAGCCAACTAAGCTCTCAACACAGTGAGGCAGAAACAATGGAAAGGCCCGCCCATGTCTTCAGGGGAACTGCAGGCCCCAGGAGTCCTGGAAATTCTGCCAGCACCTGCCGAAACGTGCCTGGGGTGGCACAGCATCACCTACCTTTCAGAGTCCTCTCAAATCTGAAATGAACCTCAGCAAACCAAAACTAAATACAACTGTAGGGTTTGGGCATCTACCCCATGAATGCAGAGGGTATAACCTGGCATTGAGAAACTGAAAAAAAACCCCAAACCAAACTCCTGGAAAACCAAACCAATAACAACAACAAAATAAAACCCCCAAACATGTAGGGACTGTGTTTATTTAAATATCATATCTAAAAGATGTATGAATCCAGGTATGTTACAAACATTATGCTCAAATGGTGTAGCAAGTGACATTAGAAGGAATCCTTTCCATACAGGCAAAGACAACCTGGTACAGATTTACCTGCAGAATTCAGCATGGCAAGGACAGCAATGATTTTATCTACTGCCAACTTATTTTGTATGGCTGGCTGGGAGCAGCATTTTTCTGAAATATCACGACCCAGACATTCTGGAAGCACCAGCATCCCCACAAACAAGGGTTTTCCCTTTTGCTGCTGTTTATTTTCACTTTGTACTGGAGGAACAAAACATGCATTTCTGTCAAGTCACACAGTAGTATGTATGCTCAAATGAATGTCCTTCCTAACAATAATGTCAAAAATAACTCGCTTTTCCAAACAGCAAATTTTAATTGCCACCTTAATCAGTGTAATAATCCGTGTAATAATCAGTGTAATAATCAGTGCAATATGGAGGGTTTAGGCCCCAGTTCATCAAAGCATTTAAACATGTGCTAAGTATCATTGCACTTGTGCAGAGTGCAAGAGAATAAGCAGGGCTGAAGGGCAAAATAAAACTCTTAAAACCAGTGAATGAACTTGTTGCTACTGTAGGATCATGGAATAGAATCATTTTGGTTGGAAAAGACCTTTAAGATCATTGACTCCAACAAATTATTCAAGTCAACCACTGAACCTGAGTGCCACATCTACACTTTAAAATACCTCCAGGGATGGTGACTCAACTGCTTCCCTGGAAAACCTGTTCCAGTGTTTGGCAACCCTTTTGGTGAAGAAATTTTTTCTCATATCTAATCCTCCCCTGGTGCAACTTGAGATAAGGTCTCCCTTTTTGAATCTCCTTTTCTCCATACACTCCAGTTCCCTCAGCTGCTCCTCATCACAGTGGTGCTCTAAACTCTCCACCAGTTCCACTGCCCTTCTCTGGACACACTCCAGCTCCTCAGTGTCCTGCAGTGAGGGGCCCAACACTGAGCACAATATTCAGGTATTGTGGGGAGCCTCACTTAAGTAGGAGCTGATTGGCATTTCCAAGCTAAAAACAAACAGTAAAAGGCAATCAAATTTCAGTACCCTTCAAAATCCAGCAAGTCAAATTTAGAAAACACCCTTTGAAAAGCTGAGATCATCTCCAAATAGAGATCAGGAAACATTGGGGATCCCACTGTGTGAAGGGGTGGCTGCCACCTGCAGCACCAGGAGCACCCGGTGGCTGAGCCGGGTATTGAGCACCTGGACCTCGAGAGAGCCCCGGGCAGGCTGTGATCCAACTCAGCAAGAGAAGACCGTGGTGTTCACACATCTTCCTGCAATTCTCTCCACTCTCTGCCCAGCAGTCTCTCTGACTGTCCTGTCTTTCTTTAAAAATATTGTCTTGAAACTCGATTGGAGGAAGCCATTCTGAATAAATCACTGATTGTATAGCTCATAATTTTAAAATTAGGAAATTGAGGGGGTTTGTGCACAGCTTTGACTCTGCTGCTCACAGATAGGTGTTTATACACACATACAGATATACAAAAAAGTATCCAGTATTACTACTCCTCTAAATGAGTTCTCATAAGTCAAGTAATTTTTAAAACCTCAGAAAAAGATAACACAACATATTTGTTCCCAGTACTAAAGGTAATATGAAATTGCAGTATGTTTGTTTCCAAAAGCTTACATTTTTGATCTGTGATGATCTCCACAGTAAAATTCATTTGAGATCAAGACAGGAACGAGAAGTACAAAACTGGGGTATTTAAATCTATAGGAACTTTGCTATTGACTTCAGTTTTACAAGGAGTATTGTTGCCATGAAAATATTCTTTTCCTGGGATATATAAACCCTTGAAGTACCAAGTAACTGTCAAAAAAATACAGAAGGGTGGTATGTGGTACACATCTATTTGTAAGTTCCTCATTCCCTGAAGTGCTGTGATTGAAAGCCAAGCATTCATGACAAGGAAATTCACTACTTAAATCTTTCACTTAGTGAAGTTTTGCAACTGGGTTAGTTAAGAAGACTGAAAACAAAACATAAAGAGAAATCCTGCAGCTGTATAGCTAAGACCATAGAGGAAAGTTGTTGTATTAACTTTATTTGAGAAATAGATTGTGCCTTTGTGATCTTACAACATCATTTCTCACTGAAATCCAGCAAGCATGTAAATTGCTGGATTTCACAAACAGAAGTCATCCACACCAATACACTATAGTTAAGATGATTTATTTGGATTTCCTTCAAGCTTTTGACAAGATCCTTTACTTAAAAAAATCCTGTAAAAGCTGTACAGCAGAAAAGTAGTGTTGTTCTCTGTTGTAAAAAGCAGACTGGGAGACAGGAACTCCTGAGTGCTCATTGTATTTCCTTTGATCTATATGCCCTGTTCATAATATGCCTGACACTTATTCCTTCTGTGGCTTTGGGCAAGTCATATAATCTCTCTGCCTCCTTTTCCTATCTTGAGGGGTATTGCATGGATTAGTTAGTCAATGTCTGCAAAGCAGCTGAAAGAGTATTCACCAGATTCTCCCAGGGAAGCAGGGACACTTAGCTTCTTGGGAAGTCATGACCAGTAAATTCTAAAGCGTGACACAGAAAATAAAAAGCAGAAGAAAAATGAACCCAGTTTTGACACAGACCCCACCTATTTTAGTTCAGCTTGTTCCTTGAAAAGGCTGCATACCCCAGCTCCCTTTCCTCAACTATTAAGGGATCCCAGGACCTGCCCAGATCCTGCAGGTTTTGGGCGTGGTTGCTGTTGAGAAAGGTCAATGAAGTGTTCCCAAAGGACACCAAAACCTCTCTCAATGAGTGTTTGCACTAGTGAGCTGGCAGAGGAAAATAAATAATGAGTGAGTGACACTTGCTGATGATACTCGTTGTCCTGTGCCATTGAAGAGAACTGTGAGAAGCCTGAGAGGAATTGAAAAGCATTGGTGTATCCTGAATTTGGGGATGACTGATGGTCAAATGAAATTTGTCTTGGATGACTATAAGGGAATAAACATTGGCAGGCTTTTCTCATAGCTTTTCTCATATGTGACCTCATAAGTTTTACTTTGATTTAAGTTTGGCTTGAATTTGCTGCACAGTCAGAACCAGTACATTTTCAAGTTTGTCTGTGATAGCATAGAGAAATAACTGAGGATCACTCCTAGGCATCAATGTGGGTGGTTTCGCTGACCACTAAGTTTAAAAGGCAAATTGCAAACAAAAGCTAAGAGAGAAATCAAAAGAGACATCACAGCCAAGACATTGATAAGTGGCAGCAAATCACCATGCAAAGGCAAAGGAGTATTTTCTCAGCGCTTGTGATCCTTCCTGTTCATTTTGGGAGCTGCTTTTCTCTGTTGGCTGTCATAAGAGCAAAGGTGTCTTCTGCTGCATTAGCAGAATTTTTTCCTGCAGAAGAGAAGTTCAGAACACAGAGGGATAGATAAGCCACCTTTGGCAGGGTGGGTGCATCTGCAGTAGTCATTTTTCCCTTTGGAGCAGCTATCCGTGCACACAGGTAATTGCAGGGAGAGGAGGAGGCAATCAGCTGCCTTGGCACAAGCCCTTCTCCCTTCCTTGCACCAGCAGCTGCCAACTACGTCAACCCACTGAGACTTTGTCAGCACTGTTTGCTTTTATATCTGTCAGGGGAGTGTTCCTAGCATAGATGTCACCTTGGCAGCAATGCTTTCCTGCTGATGTGTTCCTACTTTGAGATGCCTCTTTTGTGCCACCTTCCTTGAATTGTCTCTGGATTTGTATTTGGCAATCATCATGTCCTTTCTCTTCTAGGAGCTCCCCTTTCCTCTGTACTCTCCATGGTTCTGTTGCTCACCAGAAGGCTGAAGACTGGAAGAAATACCACAAAAAAAAAAACAAAACAAAACAAACAAAAAACCCAAACAAACAAACAAAAAAATCCCACCCAAACCAGAGCATTCTAGCAGGAGGGACTTTTCTCAACATCTGTCTTCTGCTGGTCGGGATGGAGAAAGGTTGCCTGGAGGTATGTATGGCAGTATTGCCTTTGCATGAACTTGCACAGCAATTTTCACTGACTGTGGCATGAGAGGGAGAGTTTTGCCAGATGGACGTTTTTCCCTGGCAGACATTTTCAGCCTCTGCCTTAGGAGATGTGACTGTGTTTATTTTCACAGGGAGTCAAATAAAATCCTCTTTAACTTGTAGGTCTCTTCATGTCCCTCTAGCAGCTGTGATAGGACCAGCAGGGCAAGGATTAAAATATCTACCAGCTTCTGGTAAGCCACTGGTTTTCACCAAGAAATTAACAAATATGGATAGTGATGAGGCCACAAGGCTCATATCCCTGACTGCTATCATTACACAAAAAACTACTGTTGTCTATCACTACCTACTATACACATTTTTCTTATATAAAAATAGTATGAGACATTAAGAAAACATGAAAATTACCCTTATAACTGCAGCTGGGATATATACATTATATATGGGACCAATAAGGAAACACACAGTAAGTGCCTTAACATTTAAGCAACTTCCCTTCTTTGCATAAACTCATTCATCAAGTGTGACCATTGTAGCCCAGATGCTGCAAATCTCTGCAAACCCAGAAAATTGCAGTGCTATAAAATCAGTATGTGAAAAAATGTTGCTTTTCAGGAAGTGGCTGGGAGAAAAACATTATTGATTTAAAAGTAGATTTCTCCACATTAGTCAAAACAGAAAAGTACCACTGCTTTCCACAGATTCCTCATTCTACAAAGAAAGAACAAGAGGTACTAGCAACATCAGTTTATCAAAGCTCAGGTATAATGTTTGAAAGCGTAACGTAATTTCAGTCACACATAGATATAATATGAATAATAATGTGCTTTTTCTTTGGAAAGGGATTGTTTCAGACACTTGCTGCTTCTTTAGCAGAGGGGTAGTGAGCATCTCCTTCAAATATCCTTTTGACGAGATACACTTACTCTACAATGAGTCTAGAAAATAAGTCTGGTTCCAAAACCTGCAGGTCACTCCTTACCAGAAATATTTATAAGTCTAAAGACTTGGAATATGCTGTTTCTGAAGGGTAGATGAAGCAACAGTCCTGCTCATATTCTGTGATCTGCCCCTTTCTTTATCCAGATCAGCTCCTTGAACATCCCAGATGATAATACCGACTCCCAGTGGTATTATCATTTTTGGGCTGTTCAAAACATAGACACAAATCCAGATTTCACAGTCTGAGTTTCTCTTGCAGCTGTATTGTGTATCCCTCTAGAAACATTTCTTCATTTCACTAGAATGGTTTCTTTGGTAGAAATTCATACTTCAAATAATCTCAATATATTCCCATATTATGCTGAATCACACATTTTCTGGAGGAATGTGTTTAGAAATATGTCTCTGTTGAAAGACAACACTGTAACATCAATGTCAAATTCCTTTCAGAAATCTCAAGGTACAGTTGAGTAACACTTCTGAGAATGGTAGTTTTAACGTTAAAAATCCACGAGGGAAGGTTGTTGGTGTGTTTTATTATTTAACAACACCAAATACCTCTGCTCATTGTGTCTGTGTATATAGGTGTGTTCAGGGAATCATTTTTATAGGTAGGAATGCGGAGACATTCTGACACCCAAAGTATGCACAAAGAGATACACTAACATAAATTTCTACGGTGCCCTGAAGGTACTTCCATTGTATTATAAGGCTTCTTATGAGGAGTTCTGGCTCAGGCAACAGGACCACAATGTAAAACTGAGTGTTTCTGGACTAGATAAACTGAGAATGAGGCAGATTATATTACCTGTAAAAAAACATGGCTTTTGTTTTAGGCTATTGAAATATGAAACTGCAAAACAAGTTAATCAAATGCTTATTTTTCTCCTTACTAATTTCCCTTCTCCCCCAACATACACACACATACCCACAAAAGCACATTTTACCCACTTTTCCTCAGTGTAGTCTTTAATTAAATTGAGTTGAGCAGTTAAATTGGAACGATCTTAGAGCAATTTATACAATCTCATGAGATACATTATCAGTTATGCCCTGAATTCTGCACAGTCTTTCTGAACAGGGAGACCAACTGAAGCTCCTTCCATATTCCACCCTGCTGGTATTTCACATGATCCAGCCCAGAAAAGCTTACAGAAACCATAAGAGTGCATTAATCCTTTTCCAAAGGGTATTGACTAATCTGGAAAAAACATCTGGCTTGCAGTGAGGGGTAGAGGTTTCCAATGTGCATTGGAGAATTCCAGTCAGAGTAAAAGACAGCAGGGGCAGAGGTGAACTCTGACTTGCCTCTGACCTCACAAGTTGTGTAGAATGGGTCCTTTCTCACCTATTTTGCAGCAGAGACAGGTTTTCTGTACCAAAATGTCTGAAGGCAGGAAACAAAGCAAGGGTGGTACTATCATCTTGTGCCCCCCAGAAAGCCTCTGCAATCACCAAACAAGCAGAGGAGCTGTTTCTCAGGGGAAAGAATAACTAGGGAGGGAAGAGAAATGCAGAGAACATGAGAGAAATGCAGAGAATTTCCCAAAGTTAATTATAAATGCGTATGCACACAGGAGGAAACGACACCAGGGTTCACATTTTCAATCCTACACCCTCAAAGGCAATACTGTAACCTTTTTAACCTATCCAAAAGTGTCATGATTTGCTAGAGGGTTTAGCACCTCTAGCCTCAATTGCTGGCAGAGAGATTTAGAAGTGCTGAAGGTTTCCAAACAACACTCACAGAACAGCTCCCAAAACCTGAAGAGAGACTTTCTGTGAAAATTCTTTCCGAGCCCTTGATTACCCATGCAAGCTGTAAGATTATCCAGAGCTTCATAAGGGAGCAAGAAGCTCCCAGGAGAGTTTTGTACACTCCTTCTGTAAAAATTCATGTGTCTGTAGAAGGGAGTTCACTCTGGGAGTTTTCATACCAACGATAAATCACAAAAAATGAGCTTCATGTCCTATTCTAGTGCGACACCTTAAAACAACAACTCAACAAGTCTGGTGTTACTCTCTGAAGCAGACAACTGAAGGGGCTTGCTGTACAAGAGATTTTGGTGCTGGAATGCAGAGAGAGATATCAGCCCCTCTCACAGTGACTGGCAGGCAGGACTGTCGTATCTGGTCATGACAAGAGGCCGGAGCTAAGGGATCCAGAAAGAAAGACACCACTCCTGTTTCTGTATGGATTTGAATTGCCTAACACAGGGACAACCACATAACCAGGAGGTGTAGTGGGATGTAGGAGCAGTTTTGTTCAATTTCTTCTTTTTCTAGCAGCAAAAGGACACAGGCACAAGCAGTACACAAGGACTATGTAGAAATATGGTAGAAGCATTTGTTGCTGCTCAAGTTCAATTCCCTTCCTGTAGAAGATCTAACACCCTGTTATTCTCACAAATGCAGAAGGGATGATGTTGCTTAGGCTACATCACTGTTTGGTAAGGTTCACACTGTCCAATCCATTTCATGGCTAAATAACAAAATCTATTTCTTCAAATACTGCACCAAAATGTTGCTGCTAATAAAGAAAAAGAGATATTTTTTAACACTCCTTGATGAAAACAAATCTGGAAAAACTGTGTTTGTAAATCTCCCCCATTCAAATGCAATGTAAAATCCTTTCTACTTTTCTGAAAGGAAAAAAAGAGCCACTGACAAAACATCTCGTGCAGGCAACTGTTGCTAGCTCTGTATTTCCACACTAAGGTGCTCTTCCCGGTATTTTTGAAACAAGACTGCAGCACACATGAAGTCCATGAACTGCAGGAAGGAACTTTTAAAGAAGGTCAAGCTGACAAGAGGGCCTTCCCGAGAAGAGCCAATTAACTTGTTTCCAGACAGGATTACAGCTAAATCAGAAATAATGCCCTTTAGCAAGTGGACCCATATGATCTGCAGCCACTGGAAAACCTGCCTGTTCAAAAGCTGCAATTTTCCAAACTCTTTATATTAATAATGATATGGAAACTCTACTGTAGTTTTCCAGAGGCTAATTATGAACAGGTGATGATTTGAGGAAAAATTCAGAAGTCAAACATTAAGCTCAGTTTGAACTCATTAAGGTTGCTATTCAGCATCAGTAAAATATTCATAATGCACAAATGTTGTAGTTTATATAAACCTGTTTAAAAAAAGATAACTTCAAGTAAAAGGGAACAGAATTTTTGTTTAATGTGTTCTCCTTTGTATGCAAATTACCTCCCAGCAGTTAATAAAGGTAAACACTGCTATCTTATTTAGATATACTTGGCAGCCTGTACAGGTTATATTTATATCTAGTGAACATTATCAATGTCAAAATACATCCCAAGACCAGAGTTTGCCTCATCACTAGTAAACTCAGGCCTGAGTTTAGACAGTGAAGGCTGAGGATACAGCAAACTGTGAGAAGAAAGAACAACCAGAGCTTGGGTCTCTCTCCTCTTCTGGGGACTTACTGTGGAAATGTTTCATTTGCATGTGAAAAGAGATGCAGATAGTACTTCAGTAAAGCAGTTAATATCGACTTCTTTGAGTAAATCTCCATTTTATTTATGTGCCTTTATATTTTGGATGCCCATGTAGAGGGAAGAACCAGGTTACACTCCCATCTTGATACAATAGTGGGCAAACTGAGGCAGCAATTTCTACTCAAAAGGGCTTACAGCTGCCCCTGTGGGCATTTACCCTATCCCACTTCAACCCATGATTTTCTGTCTTGAAGAAGAAAGTTTTACCAAATGAGCCTCCTTAAGGTAAAAAATAATATCATTTTTTACTTCATGAGTAAATATACCTTTTCTTATCTAGTGCTGACATCATTTGATAAACTCTTTGCTGCAGGTAAAATAACTGCACAAGGGTATTTTTCATATTTTTAAAGGATGCTTTATTGCTATTTTTCTTCACCTTTCACCATAATCACCATTTGCTAGCTTGAAATTAAAGTTTGTGCCTTTACTGATTATTTTTCTCTGTATTATGCAGGCCTCTAATTAGTGCCAGGCTGCTGGCATGGCTTTATTTATTTATTAGAAGGAGAAGAGCAGTGAAGCATTTAAAAGCCACATACACAGGCCATAACATTTTTTTCTGTGTTGACACATTGTAATACAGAAATAAAGTTAGGTCACGACACAGGTGTACTGGACTTTATGTAAGGTTTTATTTCATCTGGATGGAAAACTGAATTTTTTCTTTACTGTGAACTGACAAACCATGAGAACCTTCAAACTGTTGAAGCTTTAAGTACTTTAAAATGACTGTGCTCAAGCTGCATACATTAGTAAGGGTTGCAATGATCCTGTTTCATACAAACCCAGTTGAGGAAGGCGCATATGGCTGAGGGGAGTTTTTCCTCTTGTGTGCTACTAGTTTTTGGAAGAATATTAAAAATAGAATTTGAAGAGGAAGCCACGTTTCTTGGGGCATGTAAGTCTGTGTGATTACTCTAGCTTTTCCTCTTAATTTCTGTCAGCCATTCCTGGTTAATTAACCTATTTGTTCTCGTTACAACAGAATGACAAAGCATTCGAAAATGGTGCGAGATTCCTACATGAGAAGTCCTACCATGTTATTAGGCTTATCACTTAAAGAAAAGAGGAAAACCAAAAAGAATGCATCGGGTTGGATGCGTTTTTAAGCAAGAGAATTAGTCATTCCTTAGGCTGCAGCTGCTGCCGTAGGAGAAAAGGCGATTGTTATATTGTGCATTATTTTCTCTAAAATACTAAAAACATATCATAAAAAGCTAATTGCAGATATTCTCTGGACAAGTCTGGTTCTATTCAGGGGCTTTACTGGGCAGTTTTGGCCTCGTAGCCTTGTCTTTCTCCTAAGAAATGTCAGTAAAGTCCCTGAATTAATGGACTGTGAAGTGCTTAGAAACATACCGTTTCACAAAAGTATACAGCGAGGATGTGACACTAATGGGAGGTGACCCGTGGGTTTATGACAAAATAGTCCACTCTAACAAGAACAACAACAAATTAATACAGCTTCTCTGCACAGTAGCTTTGAACAAAGCAATATTCAGTGGAGTAGGAGGCGAAGAAAGGCAGAAAAAAGGGGAAAGTGACCAAGAATAAGATTTGTAAATTATTTGTCTATTCACTGTTTCGTTATCTTCAGGAGAAGGCAGCTGCAAACTGCGGGGTAAAGAAAATTAAAAAGGCAAAGCTCCATTGTAATCGGGTAATCGGAGAAGGAAAGTTAGTAGCACTTGGAGCTCTGTCACTTGAACCTAAGTAGTAAATTCCTCAATTTGCTTACACGGATTTGTTTTCTTTTAATTTTGCTGCTTAAAAAAAAATAAACAATATATAAAAATTTTAAAAATGCAGTGCAACTCCTTCAATCTTTTTGTAATTCTGCATGGCTGAACATTTGAAATGAGTTTGTGTATCACCCCCAGGCATTGATTCAGACTTGATTGGGG
Organism: Cisticola juncidis; assembly: GCA_013400215.1. Taxonomy (NCBI): domain Eukaryota; kingdom Metazoa; phylum Chordata; class Aves; order Passeriformes; family Cisticolidae; genus Cisticola; species Cisticola juncidis. Next base: position 553,593 of record VXBR01011469.1, read on the forward strand.
CAAAGCAGACTCCATGTGCTTATTTTTATACACGTCATTTGGGAAGTTATATAGCCAAGGGAACAGAAAATGTGTTGCTCCACTGCCAAATTATCCCATATCCCTCGATCAAAACGGGAGGTGATCCTAATCAACAAGTTGTGCGACCTTAGTGCATTGGCAATGTCAGGTCAGCACGGGAAAGTGAAGAGACAGATCTAAATACAAATAAAAAGAAAGAGAGAGACAGAAAGAAAGAAAGAAACAACCAACAATCCTTATAATTATCATCATCTGCTGCTTTTCCCTCTTCTGGCAAAGAAACACTCCATCCATTTGCAGAAATCGCCCGCGGAAACGTTACATCAAAACTAATCACAACGATTAAAATCAGCTTTTCTGTGCAAGAGGAGAGTAAAAAGCAAGTTGTAGGCTGGAATGAGACTGTTTTTCCACCAAAAAAATCCGAAAAAAATTACACGCGATATATATATATATCTTTCTATATGCACGTTTCGAAGGAGATCAATTTTATGCCCGTGTGATCAGTTAATTTAATTTAAGTTTTATTTCGGAGATTGATTCAGACTGGAGGTAGAGACATGAGCTAATTGTATCCTGATCCTTGCCTTGAGGGGTTTCAAAGCCCTGGAGCAACTATTCTCTGTATTTTGCTCTGTCTACCTTAGCCAAGCTATTGCATTTCTCTCTGGTGTAGCGAGGAGAGCAGACCGCTGCCGGGAGAGAGAAATATCGGAAGTGTGAGTTGGG
>VXBR01011469.1:554409-586663 GCA_013400215.1 Cisticola juncidis
GTTCAGTTTAAACGTGTTTCCGCGCTGGGGTGCGCGCCCGGCATTGTTCTCCGCCGGGCTGCAGGAGGGGGCCGCCATTGTGTGTGTGTGTCTGTGCGAGAGCGGGAGGCTCCTTCCCCCGCGCCCGGGCCCCTCAGGAGCCCCCCGCGGCGCTCTTTGTTGCCGGGGCGGCGAAGGGAAGGGCGGCCCGCGCTTCTCCCCCCGCGCCAGGACCGCCGCTGCCCCCCGCGACCGCCAGCGCTGCCCCGTCCCCCGTGTCCGACCCCGGCACGGATGAGGGAGCCGGGTCCGCCGGCTGAAAAAAAAAAATTAAAAAAGAAAAATAAAAAGGAAGAAGAAAGCAAGCCGCCCGCCGCCTGTTTCCAATCAGCGCGGTACAAGTTTATGTGAGCGTGCCCCGGGGGCACCGAGCGTGCTCGGACTGTTCGGGAGAATTAAAGATGGGCGAAACGCTTCCCTCTCCTGAGCGGCGGGGGCTGCCGAGGAGCGCGGCTCCTCCCCGGAGCGAAAGGAAGGGAAAAGAAGGGGCAGCACCGCCCGGGGCCGCAGGCAGCGCCCGGTGCGCGGGGGGAGCGCGGTGCTGCGCGGGTGCTCCCGTGATTGTTGTTCCCGGTGACGAGCCCGGAGCAGAGGCTGCGCCTGGAACGCAACTTTGCAGCTTCGGCTGCCCCCGGGCGCCGTGCGAGGGGCTGGGCGCTTCGGGCCCGGGGAGCGCGGAAACTCAGGGTGACCTGGGGATGTTGGCTCCTTGCGTACGCCGAGTCCGGCGGGTAAAAAAAAGAAAAAAAAAAAGAAAAAAGTGTCAGGTTGTCAGGTTGATAGTTGCGGGTGGGGTTCGGCAGCACCCGCGGAAGGATGCTCGGCCCGCGGAAGGATGCAGGCCCCGCGGGTCGGAGGCATTTGGCGAAACTTCCTTTCGCCTATTCAAAATGACTGCGGTGATTTTGGTGTATTAATTGCGCCCGAAGCACAACACAAAATGTTCTAGCACACGCTAGAGGTCCCTCTCAGAGCTGTCAGACGTTAGGGTGTTTTCAGGTTGGGTTGTTCTTCATTATTTATTTTTCCCCGCTTTAACTGTTTGAACAAAACCGGCTGTCCCTTCAAATGCCAGTGCAGCGTGCATTCTTGAAAAAAGATTTGCGACTTTCTTGTTTGTGTCCTGGTTGTTTGGGCATCTGTTAAACTGTGCTCTTGAAAAAACGAACGTCAGTGGTATTAATTTCATGCAGTGATTTATGAGTTTTGCTTGAAATAGCCTCACCGTTTGTTGTTGGAGCCAATTCCAAATTTTGTACTCGGTTTTCTCATGCGAGTCCTCCCATGGAAGTAAACAGCATAAAACTTGAATAAGGATACCAGGCTATGGCTCGTGGTTTTTAAAAGAGAAACATGCAAGCAAGCAAAAAGCCAAATATTAAGATTATAATGAATCAATAAAGATGATGGAGGTGACTAAAAATCATTGATCCCAAGAAATTTCCATATCCAGACCGTGTTAGAGAACTAATTAGACCCCCCAATCTTCATGTATTACAACAATATTATCACCATTTTACGGATGGAGAAACTGAGAAATAAAAAGAAGGTCACTGACTTGCCTGAAGCCATATAGCAAATAAAAGATAGATCTGGAATCAGCTAGGACAGATTTAGATCTCTTGCTGATTTGCACTGCTGTAACCATTGATTTCAGTGGAATTCTTCTGGATTTAAGTCAAGTTTGGACCTTTTGTGTTCCTCTGTCCCTTAAAAATACTGACTTAATGTAAATTTCATTTTGACCATGAGTGAATTAGATGGAAGGTTTCGGGCAAAGTATTTGGTGTACATCCATTTTTTGAAACACAAATTACTGTGAAACTTTAGGACTCAGTTGGCTTTTGATTATTCATCTTTTTTTCCCCATTACAATGTCATTTGTCACCTCGACGTAGTTCCCCAGTTGGGTTTTGATGTTGTGGGATATTTTTAATGAACGATTTCCACATGTCTAGTGCAGGTTTATTTACTGGATTCTGAGAAGCATTTCTTACTAGATGTCTCTGAGTGAAACCTTCAGTTTTATGTTGGAATACCCTAAGAACACCATAAGATTTTATGTGAGGAAACCTTCCATTCATTGCAGATCTTGCTCAGGCAGAAATGAAAAATTGCATGAACATCGTATGCAAAACCAGCCAGGCTTTCCCCTGTGTAGTGGAAGGGCTGCATGTAGAAGATTTGCTCACATAGGCTCTTTATTGGATTATGGTAAGTTTATGTATGGAGAAAATGCGATGTGAAGGGAAATATTCACTGATCATAACAAATGTTTGTACATTATTCAAAGTAGGGTCTCTCACAATTAACAAAATACCAAATCTGCCAGTCACAGTCAGATAGCATTTCACATGAGCCTAGCTGGGAAGGAATGATAGTTTCTGCTTTCTATATTCCAGCTACTTTAGAAATATTTTCAGGATACCATAAAGCAGACACAGAAGTACAGAGTGTGGTTGTGGTGCTTTACTCTTCATTTATTAGTGTGTGCTGGTATGTGCAAACTGCCAGCACTGAAGCACAATATAAAGTTCCTGCTTTCCTGTCATCAGATGAATTTAGTAAGATGCTGGTCCTTCAGGGAGCTGACAGTCCCTCAGTGTTGCTGACATCGCTGCAGTGAGGGTCTGACCTGACATCCTCATGTGTGGGGAAGCAGGCATAGAATTTTGGTGTAATTAAGACTATTCCACCCCCTTTCCCCCCTCCAAATTGTGCTTATATGTCTGAAATAGAAAGCATTTAGTTGGGAATTAGCTCCACTGAGTGCAAGTGGTTTGTGTAAGACCTTGTACTGGCTCCCTGGCTGAGCAGAGTTTTAAATGCCAGAGCTTTAGCCTCTTTTCTCATGTTCTGTGCAGTAAACTACTGTGCCTCACTTGCAGTATGTGTTCAACTCTTCTCTTGTTCCAGAGGAAAAATAACGTTGATCAGAAGCAAATTTTAGCGGAGATGCCTGCTGTTACTTGTTTTGGATCTTTTTACGCTGTTGCAGTGGAGCCAAGTTGGATCTCCTTCCAGGAAATAAATTTAGTGTGTTGTTGGTTTTTTTCTGACAGAAACATAATTCTTACTCTAAATGGAATCTTCTCTGTTGGTCTGTGTTGCATTTATGTTTTCTTTTTACAGCCTGGGTAAAATTCATCTCTGGTATAGTGCCATTGACTTCTGTGTTGTTTCACAAAGCATTAATTTGTTTTCTTGTGCTAAAATACAGAATTTTGTTATCCAGCTTTCCACGGAATACATTTTTTTAAGAAAGAAGAAGTTTGATTTTAGAAGGAGACGAATATGAAATGTACATCTTCATTTTTATTTTGCCCACCTTTACTACTCATTGCAGGCAGAGATCTCTTCTTTCTCTACTTGTTTGGTAAATTAAGTTGAATATGTATGTTTAGATAATGTATAAGCAGGAGAAGGGAGTAGCTACTATCTTCCTAGCTGATAACACCTTCAAAAAAAATCTTAAAGTGAAAGCCATTAGCACATTCCATACTGATGATGTATGCTGTGGCGTTAATAATCTTGGGTTCTCTAACGTGTATCTTAATCATGCTTTTAATCCAGAAATTAAATTAACAACATCCCATACCCAGATGAGCCAAAGCTGATGCTGTAGAAAGTTCTGTTGTGATCCCGTGTTTATGAAGTGAGTGTCTCACCTGATAACCTCTCCCTGACAGCTCCTCATCTGGCTGCCTGCCCCCACTGGCGATGACAGGCGCGGTTCGATGTGGTTGGCAGCTTTGTGCAGACGCGGCTTTGCAGGTGGTTTGCACCCAGCCGAGGTCTGCGGGTGAGGGATACAAAGTTTAGTAATGCTTGCTGGGGCAAAGGACAGCTCATCCTGACATATTATTTAGTGGCCTTTACTCAACTTGTCTTCCTTGCCCAGTTCATGGGTAAGGAATAGCCTTACAAACAATAACAACAACTGGAAAAAACCCACCTCTGAATAGCAGGGTTGCTCGAAGATGGTAGGAGAAGGAGTTTTGTCTCACACAGGTTAATAGCTCCTTCTGCTTCTCATCCTCAAACAAGACCTTTACATCTGTGGTTCTTCCCCCTCACCCAGTGTTTATGACTCAGTTCTGCCTCAAATCTCAGGTTCAGTATAGGCATCTATGGGTTTTCCCTTATTTTCCCTGGTGTAATTCAGGATTATTTGCAAAACAGAGTCACAGGCATGTGCATCCCACTTCTGACTCTGTGATTGTGGTTGCCTCTATCTAACAGGCTGGTGGTGTGGGAACTGTCTCCTACTGCTGTACCAGGCTTTGTCAGACCTCACCTGTCAGCCTTCAGTTCTCACAGAGCTTTAGCCTCCCTTCTCATGTTCTGTGCAGTAAACTACTGTGCCTCATTTGCAGTACGTTTTCATCGTGATTGGATCAGGCAGAAATGATGGGAGGTTGTCCCAGGCAAAATAATCTCCAGCAGACACGAGGAAATGTCAGTATTTCTGCATAAGTCACAGGTGAAACTAAATCTATAGCACAGTGTGCATTTCCAAGTGGTCATCTTTGAGGAAGGTGAGCTTAAGCTGGAACCACAGCTAGAAGTATGACTGGGGAATGGACAGTCTGTCCTTTGAAAGGAGATTAGAAGAGGCTTGAATGTCCTTTCTAGCAATGTGCAGTCTACAAAGTGATATGAAAATTCCCTGCGAAGTCACACAGGTAGTGAATCCCAGAGAGGAGAGAAGTAGCTATTCAAGCTAAATGACAATAAACATGGATATAAACTGGGCCTGTTTAGGCAATAGTTTCCCAGAACACTTTGGGATGCATTATCTAGAAAATGCACCATTGAAAGTAAGACCTTAAATTTGGTGATACTCTGTTTTGTGCATACCTTTGAAACCTGAGCTGCTTGGAGAATATTTCCAACAAGGTACCTCAGTGACCCTAGTTGTGACCAATAAACTATGATTTGCTAAGCTTTTCTTCATCAATATTTCTGTCAGTGGACAAAAGAGTTAGCTTTTTAAAAGAATATACACATTTATATGTGTGTGTGTGTATATATATATATAGATACACATGTATATGTATATGTGTCAACAATAATTTCCAAACTCAAAAACCACTATTTATTTTGAATGTTCCTTAGATAGAAATTTGAAAAATTCCAACTGACAGAAACATTTTGAAAAACACTGAATTTTTCACAGAAAAAAATATAAATCAGTATCTGATTTTATGATCAGTGAAAACTTTGTGTAAGTTTTGTCAATGGGAAGAATTTCTGATTTGCTCTTCATGTAGGATCCTTAGTTCATTTTCGTTCCAGCTGCAAAACTATTTCTCTTCTTATAGGTCTTCATTTTTTCCAAGTTAGACCTTTAATGCTTACAGTTTTCCTGTGATTTATTTAGTGGCATTCACTTTATTTTCAACACACGCTATAAGAAGGAGAGGGGAGATTTAGCAAAGAAACGTGGGCAAAAAGCCCTTTTTTCTTCTCATCACTTTCTTAGAAATGTAATTTAAGAACATCCTCTCGATTATCCAGTCACCCAGACAACTTTCAGCACGCTAATTTCCCTGCATGCCCAGTCTATAAATCCAGGTGGGGCAGGACCATCTCCCCTCCTGCAGCAGAGCACTGCAGGTATTCAACAATTATTCTATTATTCAACAATTCAACAATCTCTCCTGCTATTGGAGAGGAGAGGAGAGGAGAGGAGAGGAGAGGAGAGGAGAGGCAGGCGTTGAGTATAACTCCGAAAAACAAGAATCCAGGGGCTGCCGAAGTAGCTGCAAGTTTACTTCCTAAGAGCACTTCGCCTTAAAATGGCTTTATTTCCCTCTGGGAACTGAAGTTGGCGGTGGCATTAGGTGGAAGGGATGCATAGAGCAGCTTACCAAAGGAGTTCAGGTCCATCAGCACGATGACAGAGCTGTCAGGGGAAGGAGGGAGGAGCGCCCGGTTCGCCGGGATCTAGGGAATGGAATGGAATGGGGGTCTCTAGCTAAAATACGGATGCGGCTCTCCCCAGGATGTACTGCTTTCTAAACAAGGCAAGACTCACCTAGAGGTTTAGTTAAGTTGCCCTAAGAGAGATTGATGGGGCATCCGGTCAGCTCAGGGGATCAGTCCTGAATAATTCACGGATCGTTATCATTTCTGTAGCCCATTATGTACCCATTATACCAAATCTTTCCTAAACACTAAGGAGAGATAATCCAGGCGCTAAGGACCACTCACACAAGGTAAACAGGCATTCCTGGCTTGCCGACAAGAGTCAGGTTTGTCACCATGTGTCTGTAGCAGCCTGGTCTGCTTTAAGTGGGGTGAAAGGGAAGGGGTTTGGCGGGCCCATCTGTGTGGGAGAGGGCCTGTGGTGATGTCAGCTGTCCCAGCTGGTGGGTGTGGGAGAAGGCATGAAGACCACTACAGGAGAAAATGAGAAAAGAGCTGACTAAATCGGCAGAGGACAATTTACATCCTGCTTATCAAAGGGGGCACACAGACGAAAGCAAGTTCGGGAGAGCCTTGGAGACTGGGGAAGGTGGTCCAGCGGAGGAATTGAATCCAAAGGGAGAGCCGGGGCAGGTAGGACTCCATTGTGTGTGGACAAAAAAGAGGCCAATGGGTTTATCCTGGGCCTTCAGGAGATGGTCCCTGACGAGATCCAGGTGGAATCTTACACGGATCTGCAGCTTGGCAGATCTGCAGAAGGAGGAAAGAAGCAATGGAGTTCAAGATGGCTGCAGATGTGAGCTGAGAGACAAAATAAGAAAGTGCGACCTTCCATATCATCCAGATTTTCCTTACAGTGGCCTCTGTGGTACAAAAATAGCTTGGGATTCCTGGAGGAAAAATAAGGACATGATTTTTGCTATTAGCAGAAAACTGAATTTCTAAGGGTGGTAATGCTGTTTCAAGGAAGAGAATTCCTGAAAAACAGTAGGCAGGAGCATTCCTATTTGGAAAGAACTCTGGTCAGGAATAAAACAGTTAGCTCTTTCTCAGGAAGAGAGGTGGTTCTTTCAGGGAAAACGGTGGCTTTGAAGAAGCATTTTCTTTAACTCAAAAATCTGTATTTTTTCTGGCTGTGTACAGTCTTTCCTTTTTTTCTTAGTCTTCCTCAAGTATTTGCATCAATGTCCCTCCCGCAACTGAGAGTTCCACAGGTTGCTGAGAGATAAGCTGTAGAGTGATATCCTTATTCATTTATAAGCTAGTGCCTTTTTAAATTCCATTAGGTGCCCTCTTGTTTTATGAAGGGCATCTGATTTCTCCTTCACACCATTCATTATTTTACATACCTCAATTCCATCATCTTTTACTGTTTTCCTTTCTAAATGAAATAGTTCTGGTTTTAATCTTTTTGTTTAGAAATACCCCCACATGTCTCTAATCTTTTTTGTTGCCTTTGGCTATCTAGTGTAGCTATCTATCACTCCCATCTTGCTTCTCACTGGATCTTTTAAAGCTAGTTTCAAAGTCATCAGTGTGAAAGAAACTGAAGGATGGTCTTGTGGTTAAATTATATTACTGAGACTCCAAAGTTCTTCTTCCAGATCTCCTGCCCTATGACCTTAGACTAATCACTTGGCTGCAGAGTTTCACAGTTTCCCTTTTATTTCCAGAAAACAAAACAAGGAAATCTCAAGGAAAATATGTCTAGATGGAAATTATTCTAGATGCATAGCCATATTAAATGTAGTGGGTTTGATTGTTTTTCCACAAGGCAGCTGCATGTGTGTTGAAATTTGTAACTTCTCCCTAACTCTTTGATAGTGTGGTGCTTGACTGTTTCCTGTTTGTTACACTCCTCTGATATTAGGTTCCAAACATATTCAATTAAGTAATTTCTTTTTGTTATTTTATGGTGAGCTTCATATGGAAAGTATAAGTTGCTAACAATTTGGATCAAACAGGCATATGACTTTCATGTATCCTTGGAGACTTGGAAAGTCAGCACAGTCCTGATGAAACTGAAAACGCAGGATCAAATTCTGACTTTTTACATGTAGGACACAGCCTGTTCCTGGAGACACAAGGTACCCCTAACTCCCACTCATACTTCCCACATGTGGGATCTAGACCAAGGTGCTGCTGGCTTGTCTCCAGTCTACACAAACTAATTATCCACAACCTGTCAAGGCTCTCACAAGGAGCATAAGACTCGCCCATCTGGTTCCCTCCTCTGACATTTTCAGCAAGGCCTGGCTGTGACATATTTCTAGCACCTCTATCACTCTCCAAAAGCCCACATCAGGTCTGGGATACCTGAGTGTGTCATTTTGTGCCTCATTTTTGGCACACAGGAGCCAGGAGCACTCGGGATGGGTGTACGTTCCTGTCACAGCCCCTTGCTCCAAGGAATCTCCCAAGCACACACCTTCCCAAGTGTCATCACTTGCTGCAAAAAGGTCATGTGTCAAGCAGTGGGAGGAGAGATCTATGAGGTGTCTGAACTATAAAACCTTTCTTTTTAAATCTTTTTGTGCCACAAAAGGTGCTGGAAAAATACATTTTGATAGGGTGCTATTCCAGCAGAATGATAAAAGCATACTGCTTAGATTTTTGTAGCATAAAACTAAGGAAAACGACATTATTCTTTAAACTGCACTTTAAATTTCCTCCTAGCCCCGTGGTTCCTTTTTTTTTTTTTTTTTTTTCTTGATATCCTTCTTCTCCTTTGTAAACAGATGGTCAGCTCCTGCTTTCATGAATCCCCCAGACTGTCTGCTCCTTCCACTGGAGCTCAAGCCTCTGTACATATTCCTGTGCCTCTGTATACACTCCTGTGCAAGCCCCAGGAAATTTGGTGCTCTTCTGGGCTCTGTGAAAAGAGGCCAGTCCTGGAAGACTCCTGATAACCCCATTCAAGTCAATAGGCTTGTTTGTGTGATTACAGATAACACATAAGGATGCTCAGGGGTATTGAGACATCAAGAATGTTTGCAGCTTTAAAAAAGAAAAAGGATGGTTTGGATTTTGGCGGGCTTTGGAGTGCTTTGTTTCCCTTATGCCTTACAGCTGGCATTTTCTCATAGCCTTCTGCTCTCTAGCATTCCCATGACACATGAACATGCAAAAAAAAAACTTCCTTCGAGAAGTCAGTGGGCTTCATTAAATTTTCAAAGTTTAGAGCTGTGATCCTCTTTGCCCCTCTCCACGGGCAGCTGGCCCTGCCAGATTCTGATTGCTTACATTTGATACATCTCACTGTGGACTACATTTGCTCTTTCACCCAAGCAGTCATCGCACACATTTTCCTAACACTTTAAAATTATGCCTGCCAAACATTTTCTGATGTAAAGTTAAAAGCCATCTATTACTGAAGTGATTTTTCAGCCCTTGTGGGCATGTTTTCCTTTCTTTCTTTTTTTTTTTTTCTTGTGTAGTTCAGATAGTTTCAAGCTCTTTTAAACAGGCTGCCAAGGGTCAGTTTCAAATAAAATTTTCTTCTTTCATTTTCTCCTAAAAAATATGGTGGTGCTATTATTTTCTTTTATGCAACTCCTTTCAAAGCTGAATTCCAGTGAATGTAATGTTGTCTTACTGCCATGGCCACAGAGATCTTAATATAAAGCTGGGGATTGCTTCTTCTTCTCTGTAAAGGTGTCAGTCCTGCACTTACATCAGGAAGGAGACTTTTCCACTGATTTCAGTTAGTCACAGCCAAACAGGCCCCACCCCAGCATGGCTGAGGTCTGGTGCCTCTCTCTCTGAGTGTGGCCTCCACCGTGTGCAGTGGCATTTGTGCCCTGCTGTGCCCCTGAGACACCCAAACTGGTGATGTGGCTTAGAGGGTGCACAGCTCCCACCTGGCTGCCGTGCTCACTCGCGGGGAAGGGAACTGGGATGGAACTGGATCAGTCATCCCCACTTGGAGCACTCCCAGTCCCCCAGTCTAAGCTGGACCTGTGTGGACTTGGTTGCGTCTTTGCAGTCCAGTGATCTGGTGTCATTCTTAACCAAGTTCTACATGGAAACCATTTGTTCATATTCAGAGCTTTGCCTGACCCTTCCCTAATTTTTACTTCCTGTACAGATCATATTCCTTCTGTCAGTGTGTGAGCAGGAGGCACAATGTCACTTCTTTCCTCCCTGAACCCCTTTTCCCTCCCATTCTCAGTGCTCTGAGAATTTCCTTTAAATGCATTTTTCTTTAAATGCCTCTATTTCTCGTCTGAGTTCCAGAGCTGTGCGTGGGTTTTGAAACTGATTAAAGCAGTTTGTCCTACCATGGCAGAGAGATGCTAAAACAGAGCATGTGTGTCTCTTGGTCTAAAACCAGGATATCTGTTACTCTTTTTTCCCAGTTTCTTGTTTTGTAAACATGGTTAAACAGGATCATGGTGTAAAAAAAAAAAACAAAACCAAAAACAAAGCAGCTCTTACCTTTCTAGAGAGCAGCAGCCTGATAACATACACAGCTTTTTTTCAAAACCCTGCTGGTGCCCTTGAACTCACTGAAGCCTGCTCCAGCATCAAATGGTCTGACCAATCTGAATTTGTCATTTCCATTCAAAGCGCCTTGGCAGGACCTTTATTTGAAATTGTATTTGTTGCTTGTTTGTGTCACAACTGCACTTCATGCAGTTTCTAGAAGTGTAGAGACTTGGGTCTGGGCCAGTCCTAAATAAAGACTCTAATACACAATTACCTCCCCACACTGGTGAAATAAGAGACATACAAAACATCATATAAAGCCTCCTGGGGAGCAGATAGAAGCCTAATAACAATATAACACTTAAACTGCACAGCAATTAAAATATAATCCTTTAAATTTCTTGCATTTGGAGGGAGGAGAGGTTGGAAAGAAGTGCAAAGAACAAGTCAGAAGTGAAGGCATTACAATCTTTACCCTCAACATGGAACTACTTAAGCATACCATAATTGCATCACAGAAGGTATGCATACCCTGAAACCAAACAGGAAGCAGGAAGGCTAGAGAAAACAAACACAGCATGATGAACCAAACAGGTAACCTCCAGGAAAAGGAAATCTAGCCCTGGCTAACCCAGAAGACAGGAACGTAAACTGGCAAGGGAAAAATGAAAGACGGGAAACAGGAGGACTGAGGGGATATTTCAAATGCAAAGAGACACATTTCTACAAACAAATGAGAAATTTAAATATCTAAAACAGAATTAGTGAATTTGCTGGATCAAAGGGGCAGTTAAAAATTACAAGATACAATTATAGAGACTACATCACATCCTCCCAACCGTCTTTACCAATTGAAAATACAGTCAGTCTCTAGATATTCTATTTAATTACTGTAGATGGGTGCCTGTCAAACACTGAGGTATCAGAGGAGAAACTGCAGGATTGACATGCTAAAGTAACAAAACTCCCAGAGCAGATGGCATCAATCAAGACTGATAGCTGTTAACAAAATCATGCAAGTTTCCCTTAAAAATAGGCCATTCTGCTATACCAAAGCAATGGAACATCGCATGTATTTTACTTTAAGATCAAGACTATCTCAACCAAATGAAAAAGAAAGAAATATAAGGTAGCAAGCTAAAAAAAATCTGCTTAATGCTAAGTATGGCTGATCCAGTAACAGTGAAACATGCTTTTTATAACTTCCTAAAAAAATCTTGAAGATCTCAGTGATGAGGCAGAACCACTTAATATAAATTTTTAAGGAAATTTCAGAAAGTCTTTGATAATTTATCTCAGAAGATGTTGCTAAGAAAATCTAGTAATCATGAAGTGAGATGAGAAATTCTGCCCTAGATCTGTTTTACAAAACAAAGCAAGTGTTGCAGGAATGAAGAATGAAAGGTTGGCAAGGGAAGCAGTAGAATCCTTTGATGAATTATCAGAACAATAAGGTGGGATATATAAATGTAACAACATTGGGAAAATTATCTGGCCCCTTGATCACCCAAGGGTGAGACAACTCTGAAAAACTTGGGGACTCAAATAAACTTGGATGAAGAGGAAGGTGACATTGATTTTATTGCTTTGCCAACACGGAAAGTGCCAAATATGAGAGGAAATATTTTGTGTTCTCTGAAAACATTCTCAGTTATGAGAAGCCTCTTTAATCCCCTTATTTTCTTTGTCATGTAAGAGCAGAGCAGCAGTGGAAGGGGCAGCAGTGGTGTCCTGAAGGCAAAGCTGGAGAGGCTCCAGCCAGCACCAGAACCTGGAGGGCAGTGAGAGGGGGTTCCCCTGACACAGCCAGGCTCCTCACCCGAGTGAACTGCTCTGCCCACCCTGTTGAACAAGAGTTAAACACAGAACAGACCCAAAATGCACCAAAAGAGCTGTTTTGTTAAGAGAGGAGATGGAGCATATCATAAAAGTAAATTATATAATTAATATAGTTGGAAAAATAAATTCAATCTGTCTTTTTGCTCTGCCACAATATTAGAATTTTTTTTTTGTGTAGCAGTGTTAGTTAGTAAGAAAGAAACCAGTGTTATTACTGGAAGACTGAGTTTTTCTAAATTCTTGGCTAGAACTGTCTGTAGTCTCACTCCTGCCTATTTCCATGTTTATTTCCCTGCCTTTGCATACAGAACCAGTCAGGGCAATGATCTCACAAAGATCAGAAATGCAAAAGCAAACATAAAGCCAGAAAGTCTAAAGCTGATCAGAGGAATTATATTTTGATACTAAATGGAAACTCCTGGTGCAGGATGAACTAGATGACCTTTAATGGTCCCTTCCAACCCAAACTATTCTATGATTTGAAGATTCCATAACTGACAGCAAATATCATTCAGCTCAGCATGGGCTGGCATGTGAGATTCACCCACAGTCGGTCCTTGGGAGAGAGACAGGAGAGAAGACTGTACAAAAATGGGACTTAGTGCCTTACAACAAAGCTGTGATCCTGTTTTAAGGAGAACTGTACTGGAGCCATCATATTTTTTTTTCTATAAGAATTACTAAATTTTGTAATCCAAAAGTTCCTTTCACTCCCCTTGTGCATTTTCCTTCTCTTACTCTTGCAGTGATCATGTTCTGCTGCAAAATGTGTTCACTTTGTTACGAGTTTTTTTTAAATTTTGTCAGTCCTGGAGTGGGCAAGAAAGAAATGGAGAGGTGCTTGAATAAAGAGGAATCCTAGTTTATAGAAATGAATAGAACATGATTAAAGCAGTGGATGAGTTCCTTTCATCTCACACCAAATACAGTATTTGTGGGATGTCAGGATTATTAATTTCTTGTGAATGACTGAAGTTCAAAATACTCCTATCTGTAATTTTGCAGCTAGTGGCACTTCAGGGTCCAGGAGTCACCAGAGGAAATTACAGAGAGGGAAATAGTTTAGAGAAGAAACTTAAAGTTTATTATGACACAAATCACAGTAGAGAAATGGAAGATGAATTTAGTTCCAACATACAGCACATGCTTTAGTCTGCAAGCTAAGAAATAATCATATGAAAACTCTCTGCCTAAACTGATCTACAAATAAAATCCATTTAATTCCTCTACTTTTCCCTGGCAAAGAGTAAGATTACAGGTGAAATGGTAGACACCTTGAGGGTGATATTACCAACACTGATTTTTTTATTACACAAAACAAAACAAAACAAAACAAAACAAAGGAGATTGCCTTTTGTTCTTCTTAATCAGTGTCCCCAGTGGATGCTTCTGATCTTCTCTCTCAGAGTATTTGAGAAGAATCTGCATTTGAAAGCCCAGGATTTGACTTTTGTTTTTTATAACAGGACTGATAATCTTAGGTGCAAAATTGCTAAGCTCTGAGAGTGCTGAGATTCCAGGCTTTAGAGGCCACCAAAAAATACAAAGCATTTAATATTCAATGCCTTCCCACAAACTCTCTTTCAGACACTCCTAGGTAACGCCTCCTGCTGTGTGTACCTGAGAAGGGGAAGGAGGAAAGTGAAAAGCCGCATCCGTTCACAAGCACAGAATGTGTAATCTCCATAGCTCCATGCACATCTTTAAATATATTCTGGGATTAATTAAGGTGGCATTCATATCTGCCAGTCACAAGACAGCAATTTGCAAGCTGCTCCAAGCATCCCTCCCTGCCTGTGCCAGGGTTTCATGCAGGTGGTCAGAACCTCAAAGGCCTGGACACACTGGACAAAACTGACTGTATTTACCTATACATAGGGGTTTCCCCTGTTTCCCTGGTTGTCTAGTTCATTTGCAAATAGACATTCCACTGAAGGCATTTTCAAGGGTTATCAATAATTTCTCAGTCCATGAACTGATCGCAGAGCAGGCTAAAACTGATTGCTAAACAGAAAGCACAACTACATCCCAGTAGACTGGCAAACAGAACAGCAGGAGTCACTCTCCTAAGGCAAAGAAGTGAGTACCAAGGTCTGTCCAGAAGTTAAAAGAGAGCAGGTGGAACATTCCCTAGTCACTCACAGGGACGGACATGGTTGCTTGGTGCACCATGCATTTGTGAATGGTGGGAAGATTATGAGCAGAGAGCTAAACAAGGAGAAATTTTTTTTTTGCTCTGTTCTGAGTGAAATGAGAGAAACAAGTTCCCAAAGGACAGTCAGCCATAAAAGTTGTGGATTTATTTTCACTGTGCTCAGATCCTTTCTTTTGCTATGAGCAGATGACAGCAAAGGTTAATTTAAAATTATGAATATTTGAATAGAATAACCACAAGTTAATATAATGGTAGTAATGATATTGGCCACCTATCCTGCAGATTTTTATCAGTGGATTTCAAAGTTTATAAAAGAAGGAGGTTTTTTACTTTGGCTGCATTTTCCCAAGAGGCAAACTGCTGCACAAAAGATGGAGTGACCTATCCAGATTCAGCCAGGAGGCAATTGGCTGAATCAGGAATAGAAACCAGAGTGCCAGCCCAATGAGGAAGGCATCCTAAAACAAATGGAACCAAGCAGAAATGGGAACAATGTCCCCACATTTCGGTAGTGAGAAGTGCCAGCTGCCTTATTCACCATTTCTTTAGAATATTAGCACACAGGGTGGTTTTTTCTTTTTTCTTTTTTCTTTTTTCTTTTTTCTTTTTTCTTTTTTCTTTTTTCTTTTTTCTTTTTTCTTTTTTCTTTTTTCTTTTTTCTTTTTTCTTTTTTCTTTTTTCTTTTTTCTTTTTTCTTTTTTTCTTTTTTCTTTTTTCTTTTTTCTTTTTTTTCTTTTTTTCTTTTTTCTTTTTTCTTTTTTCTTTTTTTTCTTTTTTTCTTTTTTCTTTTTTCTTTTTTCTTTTTTCTTTTTTCTTTTTTCTTTTTTCTTTTTTCTTTTTTTTCTTTTTTCTTTTTTTCTTTTTTCTTTTTTCTTTTTTTTTCTTTTTTCTTTTTTCTTTTTTTTTTTTTTTTTTTTTTTCTTTTTTTTTTTTTTTCTTTAAGATGAATATTTAATTAATTACTGAACTGGCTCTGCTGTTCTTCTACAGGATGAAAACAAACACTTAAGTCTCTCCTGCCAACCCCACCCAACACCTACTCAGTTACAACAGATGGATGAGTGCCACAGACCAGATGTCAAAATTATCCCAAATTTGACACTGCACAAGAAACTGTAGCATGCTGCAGCAAAAAACCATTCTCACAACAATATTATTTAAATTTCAGATTGCATTGATCCCTGTTAAAAGTGATGTGCACAGAACCCAGACAGAAAAGGATGTAGCTGCTGCCACCGCCTTCTGAAATCTTTCCATCTCTTTCTGTAGTCTTGTCTAAATTTTGTTGTCTTCTAAAAGTGGGAAGGTTTGCGGGAAAAGGATATAGAAATACCTGGCTGGAGTCCAAGAGGGATGAGTGTCTCCTCTCCTTGGAACAGCTGTGATTACACCTGCTTTTGTAGTGCCTAGTAAATAGGGCTGCTCAGGATGCTCCTTGCTGCCCTTGGACATTAGCCTTGAAGGACAGGTGATCCCTCTTCTGAGACACTGTCTTCTCCTTAAACATGAAGAGATGAAGATTTGATGTGGACAGGGATGTATGTATGTGAAGGAGGTATAAAGCTTTGACATTTATACAGGTGCCAGCTTGTTTCAAATGGTTTATGTAATGTTGTATCCTTTGACTACTTTAGGCCAGAGGCAGTGTAGCTTTCTGGGCAAACCTGAGGGTCTTGAGGTTGGAGGGATGGCCAGAGTTACTGGGCTTACCAAGGAAATTGGTCACCCTCTGAGTCTGTAGCATGGCATGAGCAGGAGAGCTCCCCTTGAACTGTGGAGCATCTGTAGCTGATACAGAAGAGCTCAGGTGAACGTCAGACATGCCTTTGCAAGCCTAGTTTGACTTCTCCCAGAGCAACAACTCTTGGAAACAAAAACTTGTACAGTGGGTCTGGCATGCTCATCCCAGAGTTTCAGCAGTTCAGACAGGAAATATGTACAAAACAGCTGTCTGACAAGAAAAGGTCTGTCAAAACTGAAGTTTTTTGCTGGAATTTTATAGTATTGATTGGGTCATGAAGGGCAAAGACTTCTTGGTTGAACTGAGTGGACAAATGATCTAGAAGTACCAAAAGTCTGCTGATTTGAGCAACTACATAGGATAGCCTAAACACCTAGAACCAGTATGAGACAGAGATCCACCCTTCAGACCTGAGAATGGTTTTCCTTTTGTCCTAATGGGGATTTGAAACCTCAAAACTACCATTTCCTAGATATGTACTTGTTACTGTCACACTGTCCCTATGCTGGAAGAAATATTTTGGATACAAGAAAGGGAATCCAGGGAGATCATGGATGAAACTGTCTTTCTAATTTTGATTTTGAACCTCTGGGTGTCTGTTTTTTTCAGAGTATTTAGCATTTTGCAGCATTCTGCCCCGGTTGCATGTAATGAGCACTTAGCTCTTTCACAAATGAGATCTCAAGTCATTACAGTCAGACACCCACAGCAAAAAACAGAAGAGGGTTTTTGTGCCCACTTTGTTTGGTTTAAGTGACTAGGCCAGTACCCTAAGACAGAAACTTTGCAGCAGAGCCAGGGATATAATCAAAGGATGTATCTTCAGCTCTAGGCAAATCTGAGACAAACTGTCAGACTACAGATGCCTATTCAATGAGTCGCATCCATCCTGGGCACTGAATGAGGCAAAGGCCCTCTAGAAAAAGGAGGATGTGATTAGATCATTAAGTGCAAAAGAAAATGTGGCAGTAGGAGAAGTAACATAGCTATGCTGGCTTTAAGCTAATTAGTGGGGAAACAGATTTATTTTAGCTGTGGCTGTATGGAAGACTCAAGTGTTGGGTAACTTGTATTAATGTCACACCTCTAGTTTGCTGAGCAAACTTACCATATTCTTTTTGGTGCCCACAAACACTCAGCAGCATGAGAGAGTCAAGATCCCTTTTCAGATCAAAGCTTAATCATGTTTCTGCTGCCTTATCTCGTTCTCTTTATTTTCAGCACATGCGTGGGATCACGCAAGGCAGGCATGGCCTCAAACACCAAAGCACTACATGTGAAATGATGGCTGATTCTTGGCAGCAGAGTCAGGAATCTGACATGTTTTTAATATTCTGTAAAATCTTTACTTTCCAACACTGTCATCTTAAAGAATAGAATCTATTTCAAAATCCCTACAGTGTCTCTGTATATACATTTTTGAGAAACCCTGACACTGTGTCCATAAAGCACAAGGAGTTAATCCACGTGAATCATGAACTGACTCCAGAACAATAACATGAGTGCAAGTTCTTTGTGGATATTGGACCTCGTTACTGTGTTCCTATTGGAGCAGTGACCTCACCATTTTGGCTTGTATTACATCAACACCATCTAACACCCTAGCAATGGAGGTACCAGAGGGTTATAATGCGTGGTTATTGAATTCTGTGTGCTTTAGTAGAGGGTTTGTATGTCACATAATTTTGCAAGACAAATTTTTGCAGCTCCGATTCCCAAGATGGAAAGCAATTTCCATGATCTAGCCAAGATCAAAACGGTGGTGCCCACTTGTATCTTCACATCATTGCAACTGGGCTAACAATGAGACTCTATCAGTAAAATTGTTGGTCAAAGTAAAATGAAAACTTCCCCATTAATCAGTCACATTATTAAAACTGTCAAAGGACAAGTCCTGATGTAGTAAAGGAGGTCTAGTTACAGAGGACAGGAAGGGACATGGGAGATCTTTTAGAGTTGTGTAGTTGATTATTTTGTACTAGTTGATTAGAAGACCACTTGGAGCTTCTTGGAATAAATATTTTCTTTGTGACAATGATGTTTGATAAAGTGTTGGAGAGAACAAGGAATAGTAAAGGAGAGCATCAGGCAGCACACGTCAGCTCTCTGGATAATGATGATAAAAGTTGAAAGAGGAGTCAGAGAAGAAGGAATGGCCTGAAAAAGAAAGGAGGAAGAAAAGACAAGAAAATGTGAGGCATAAGAGAGTAATTGAAGGAGTTACTTGACAGCTGAAAAGTGCCAAATATGTGTCTCTGGACTGCTCTGGGTTCCCATTGAAGCCCCCAAATAAGGGTGCAAATCAGAGTTAGAAATGTTTTCCATCAAAGCACTTTCCACCCCATAGTATGTTGCCAGAGCCAGTTATCTACCCCTAATCATGCAACAGCCCTTTAGGAGTCTTGGCTGAAGGCAAAGGGAAGGAGCATCTGAGGCCACGGTTTCTGAGGCTCAGAAGACTGATTTCCCTTCATTTCAGGCTTAATGTTTTTCACAGTTCTAAGGATGACTGCTCAAATGTTCTTAATCGTGTGTGTGCTTGCCTGATGGGAAATGTGCAAGAGCATTTGGGGACTGTGGCATTGTACATGGCAAATGGCAATTAACAGAACAAACTCTGCCTCTGGCCAATTAACCTTGCCCAGCACTCTAGAGGGGTTTTGATTTTGGTGGTGGTGGTAGTGAGTTTATTTTGAAGTGATTTTATTTGATGAAATAAAGGAAATTAAGGTTATAATTTCAAAAGTTTTGTGAGGATGGAGCCCTTCTCTCCTGACAAATGCATTTATTTTTCAGATCTGCTTTCCCGCTCCTGTTGGCCTGGGCACTGGCCTGCATCCTTTCATATGTATTGCCTCTGATGTCTGACTCATTATGGCAACAGAAATGTTGATGCCAGACCCAGAAGCAGTACTTAAAAACCTGCTATTCTCTCTCCTTCAAGCTCAAAGCTAACCCAGTTTGTGACAAATGAATGAAATGCGATCATTTGGCACCGTGTCCATGCATCAGTTTGGAAACATAGGACCTTTTTCCTCTGCTTTTCTGTGTCTTTTTCTATTTGACCAGGCTGCCATAAAGACCAGTAACTCTAGGGTGTGGAGTTTAATGATTGGAAAATAAATAACTGGTTTATCGAATTGTCTCTTGTTACCAAGCCTCTCCTCTCACCTCCTAGTATGTTTCCCATTGTCTCACATCTAGGATTAAAGAGATTCCTGTATTTCAAAGGGAAAAACAATCATCCTTATCCTTTGTGTTTGGGATGGAGGATACTTAGCCTTTTTGTTTGGGGTGGAGAATAAATGGATAAGGTAGCAAGAGAAGGACTTGAATATTATTGCAGTCTGAAAACTCAAACCCAGAATTTAAGTGGCTATTCCCAAATACAGTGTTTAAAAACAATCCAGGCTTCATCTCTTTCTTCATGCTTTGCTTTGGAACATCATGTGGTCATGAATACTAGAGATTAGCAAGAGCTGGGCACTGTTTTACCCAAACACCAGCAAGGACACATGGCTGAAAGCACAGAGATTCCCCTACACGTGGATAGCGACAATGGTCCCGGCAGGACTGCAGTGCTTGGTGCCACCTTGAGTTGAGCATCACAGCTCTTGGGCACAGTGTGCCAAGGTGATGAGCTGGAACCTCCTGAGGAGGCAGGCAGGCAGGGTTATAGAAAAATGAAGAAACTTGGAGAAAGAGGGGAAGAATCATCCTGTCTTTCCCACGGATATTACTGCTGTTTGTTCAGCTGTTTGTGTGGCCCCATAGGAACAAGAGAGCAGCCAGGGATTCTCCCAGAGAAGTGTGGGAAGTCGTCTATCGTGAGATGTAATCACAGCTCAGAGAGGAAGGGGTTTTTCTTTTCTCCTGCTTTGAAGCTGACAGCCATGCAGTGGTTTTTTTTTCCTGGTTTCCTCCTGGTTTCCAGGGGATTGCAAAGGAGAAGAGATAAAGCAGAAGGAGGAGATTGTAGAAGGCATGTTCAGTGTAGCTTCACATATCAGTTCAGTGTATTTTCTGCACCACTTTCCCCTGTCTTTCATCTTCCCAATCTCTCCTAGAAGAAACGTAGGAGACAGTTAAGGCAGATGGGTATATAATTCTGTTCATTCCCAAAGGAGGAACAGGCGGTGAAGGAGAGAGCATGGGAGAAAGTATGACATGATTTGGAGAGAGCAGAGGATGAATGAGGAGGGAAGGCACTGTCCAAGCTGGACTGATGTGTGGCATTTCAGTTACCTGGGTGACAAGGTTACTGCACAAAGAAGGGAAAAACTGAGGAAGAATGAGAAAGAAGAGTTCCTGGCCAAAGATAATTATCAGCCAGATTTACCAGCTCAAGGCTGGACTCTTGACAGTGGCATCAAAATTAAATTTGTAGTTTCTTTCAACTGGAATGAACAAAGAGAAACTATTATATTTTGTACCCTTTTGATAGTTGTGAAAATGGCAAATGAGAGAACCCTTGCTTTAAAATACAACTTTTTGTTCACTTTCAGCCACCTATGAGGTGAACTGTCATCCTGTCTGATTAAGGTAACTGCAAGATATGTGCTGCTTGGCACCACAGTTTGGAGACCTTACCAGGTGTCCCAGGAGAAATCCTCTCTTGCCTCTGCAGGCATAGCCTAAATCTACTTAGGCTTCACCTGTGACTGCAGGAGTTTGTCTTGAGAGAAGGTTGCTGCAGGTTTTGAACAGAGCTGACCTGAGACTCTAGCAACACAGAAGCTGCTAAGGGCAGCAGATTGCCTTGAGGAACAAATCAGCTCTGGTCCCAAGTCTATATCATCTCTGCCAGAGCCCTAGAAAATGAGAATTGCTCCTGATGCTGCCTTCACCAAGGCAGAGTCACTGCTGAGGGGGAAAAGAGATAAAACCCACCTCTTGTCATCTGTGGGATGAAGGAAATCTGGTTCTACGGCATCCTTTTATCCTCTGTTGGATCCGTCCCCTATCTTATCTGTGTCAAATGTGCTCTTGCCCTGAACCCTGTCCACCACTGCCCTTCACTAGGACAACAGAGTTCTAACATAGTTGTGCTACTGAGAATAATTCACCTGCTTTGGGTATAGAGCTTATGAATATGCCTGCATGTGCCAAAGGAACATAAATGGATCAGGGCTACAGGAACGCTCATACAGTGAATCTTTCTGTACACTGTGTCTGCTGATGGGAAAAACTGCAGGCAACCAGACCACATCTTCCTCTGTTAAATGGTCCTTTTAGCAAAATTTAGCAGAATTGTAGACAATTTGACAATAGGATGGCTTTAGAGCTCTAAGGGTTTGGCTAATTGCCAACAAATTTAGAGGGCACATAGGGATTGTTAGAGGAAAGCACAACCCAAGTGGGAGTAATTCCAGAATATTTCATACCCTTTTGTAGTAAAACTCCATTCCCCTACCTTTTCCTGTTGTTCACAGTTGTTCCATTTATGTGGCTTGGTTAACCCAGCCCAGCCCTGATATCCCAGTATCAAATCTTTTCTGATACAATGTCAGTAGTTCAAAAGGAGTGGTAGTTCAAAAGGAAAGAGACAGGATGTTAATGAAGGAAAGAGCCATCTCTTTGGTTGAGATTTCTGTGGGGTTTGGTTGGGGGTTTTTGGCAGGGCATGGGGGGAAGGTCTTTACTCAAGAGGAATATCCGTGGTGAAATTTTACTCCTCTCTGTTATGACTTTGCAAGTTATCATAGGTCAGACTAGTTGTCCTGAGTTCGAGAAGAGTTCCCTTCAACATTGCTATTTTTGCTAATGTGGTGGTAGATTTTCTAGAGTTCCTGCTCTCTCCTTGAAAATCTTCACAACCCTGAGCTCTGTATCAAAATTAAGGTCTCACATATATCATTAGGACACAGCAGCAGTCTTGGCTTCCTTGCACTTTACTGACTATGTCCTTTAAAAATATAATAGTTAGCTGAATGATGGTTGATTCCATGGAGCAAGGGGATTTTCTATCACCTCCACGAGGAAATTAAGCCAAATATGTGATTTGGATTATTCTACCGGAAAGTTTTTAGCTCTTGTGCCCGGATTACTAATATTTTCCCCCAAGGTGTATGCATTTTGCAGCGAGCATAGAGTGGCATAGATCACCAGAAGCTCTCAAACAGCTGAGACTGAATTCTCCTTTCCCTGGTCTATTTGCTAAGCTTTATTCTGTTGGCAGATTCAACAGAATTAACCCAGGCAGTGTCAGCCCAGAACAGAAGGAGGTTCTTCATGGCTGGATGCAAAAGAACAGGTGCAACCAGTCTTAGATTCTCTTTTCTTGCTTTTTGAGTGTTTCTTGAAGTATTTTGCAGGATTAGGTAATAGGTGCTTTATAGTAGTAGGTAATTTCCACATGATAAATATTTGGTCTTCATTATCCAAGTGTCTTCAGACTGTTTATGCCAATACAATAAAATCCCTGCCCATTTCTGCATACTATTCTGTGATTTGGGAACATTTTACACACACTTGAGCGATACACTCTTTTAGCACCATGTAAAACAATTGCGTCATCAAAGTCAGAAGTTTTATTAACTGATTTAGATTGTTTCTTTATTTACATTAGTGGGTTTTCAGCTGAAGTGGTTTTTGCTTTGGTTTATGTTTTTTACTCCAGTTAAGTTGTAGAACATTCACAACATTATCTATTTATTTCATGTCCTTTCTGCAAAGCAGAAGAAATTGAGAGGAATGATTCTGTCTCTGAGGTGAAAATGAAGGATAAATCTTTCATATAGGCAGCTTGCCCACTGCCCATTAAAATAATCATTTATGCATAGGACTTCGAGACATTACTACTGAAGGGCCAATATTTGCCACCTTTCATTAGAAAGTGTATTATTACCGATGTATCGTGTGGAGGAGACTTGCCTAATACAAATACTACAGTGCTTGTGTTCAAATTATGCTGGAAAATGTTGCTTTGTTTTTCTGAAGCTTTCAAATGGTGAACACATTTCTTATTTCCTAATTTCAAAATTGTCCTAATGACCAGCAGATAAAACACTATATGCTTTCAGATATTATTCCACTAATTTACCCAAAAATACTGAAAAAGTATTGGAGTCATGTATATTTGTTGTTTTATCAACAATCACTCAGGTCTAGAGAAAACTTAAAAGATGGAGCAGTCCTTCAGAGAGGATGAACAAAACCAGAATTCAGCAGCCTATACTTCTGGTAGGCTTTTGAGCAGCACAGAGAAGGGAGGTAGTGACATTTGTCCATGGCACTAGGGAGAAGCTTCATGAAAGCTCAGAGTTTGTGGACAGAAAGTATAAAGAAACGAAGGCCTGGCAAAATTCCCCAATGTGGAGGTGGTTTGTAGCTTTTGTGTGTTTCTGGTACTACGACAGAGATCTGGAATTCTCAGCATGAATTCTTAGAATAGTACCTGGCCTCTTGGACTTCATAGAGCTTAGGAGCCAGGCAGAGAGGCAACCCTGCAAGGGTCAAACTCGTTCTGCTGAGCAGCCAAAAGGCCTCTGGGTTTGTATCCTCCATACAACAAAATTTCAGCAGCTCCAGTAAGTAAGAATGATTTCAAAAGTCTTGGGTGGACAGGCTAGCCCAGGAGCATCCCACCATGTGCTTCTGGCATGATACAGCATCAGAATCATTTCCCTGTGTGATTTTGGATGCGATCAAAGCCAAGAAGCAAAGCAGGGAGGTTCAAACAGATTTCCTGTCTGTGGATGCTAATTAGTGCTGCTGACCTCAGTAGGACATCAGGATTTTTCTAGTTTATTCAGCTGCACGTGGGGTTCTCTCTACCAGTCCCTTATTAGCCCAGGCACTAGTGGCCAAACTGGAATTCAGTAGCCAAAATCCTGTCCCTCCCTATTTGGGATCTGACAAACTCATTTGAAGCAACGGGTTAACAAAACAAATCTACAACTTCCTTTAAAATGCAGTGCCCACTCCAAAAAAGGCTTAAAAATCATTCCAGATACTTTGATCCATTTCGCTTTTCAAACAAAGCTCCTATAACTCTGCCTCTACACTAGATGTGGCAAACATTCCTAAGTACTTAAACTCTACTACTTTCTGATTGAATAAAACTAGTTCTTAGAGAGTATTATGAAATATTTTAGTGTAAGCTGAGCCCAATATACCTTGCTAGACAAAAGAAAAGCTTAAAATTTTGGGAACTCCAACGAAAATAGAAGAACTAAGATGATTAAATGCTCTGTCTGAACTTGTGCAGAACAATCCAAGGGTAACTGCTGAAAATACAGTGAAATAGTTGGAGATTTTGGTAAAGTATCCAGAAAGTCACATCTAGCTAGTCTTAAAGAAAAGAAAAATGTTCTACAGAAAATGTAAACCATAGAAAGACTGTATTTCCCGTCACTCTACTACCAGTGTGCCAGAAAGACTGAAGGTCAGCTGTTCAGAAGAACACTGTGTTCACTAACTCTAATTTAATTATCTACATAAGCAGCCATGTTTGCAAATGGCTAAGGACCAAGCAGCTCCCATGGAAACCGTATCAGGTGCAAGCCTGTTTAAAAGTACAGCTGGCTTAAATATCTATACAACCATTTCTGAGTGCAGAGACCTTCTGTTATTCAGAACAAAAATGTTCTTGGTTCTGAGAACTCGAAGAAATCTGGGAATGAATTTCTTGCAGTAGTTC
The DNA here is from genome assembly GCA_013400215.1 of Cisticola juncidis. Lineage (NCBI taxonomy): Eukaryota > Metazoa > Chordata > Aves > Passeriformes > Cisticolidae > Cisticola > Cisticola juncidis. Next base: position 579,184 of record VXBR01011469.1, read on the forward strand.
TTTGTGATTATTTGAGTCTTCTAAACATATTGCCAAAGAGGTCGCAAAAATGGCTTGTATAGGATTTGGAGGTGATTTTTTGATTAAGAAATTATGTGAGGCAAAGAAGTGGGTAATTTAGAGACTTGTCCAGAAAACCAATTCAATTTATCAGCTCAGTTCTCAGAGGCAATTTTATCTGGGAAATCCCAGGAGTTCCCACCACCAGCATTCAGAGTAAAATCTTAATCATATCTTAAAATTACAGGAATTTCTTCTTCCTAAAATTACAAAACTGTGGCTCACCATCTGATTTCCAAGTATTTACAGACCAGTAATTCAAAGTTTCAAAGCTGTCTGCCAAAGACTAATTTTAAACCTCTCAGTTCCAGCATATGGAGGAGGAAACTCCAACCAAGTATTGCCAGGCTTTGAGATTTGGCAACCCTGTTATCAAGATGCTACTGTTGAGGCCAAATGCATAGGAATGGCCTTGAAAGAAAGACCCTATTATCTCTCACCAGCTCCTCAAACTATCCATCCCCCAAGAAACTCTCAATTGGAATAGGATGCTGTTTGGAAAGAGATTAAATTGTTTGCAGCTGCTTGGGAATTAACGAACTTCCTCCTCTTTAGGGTGGAACGCAGCGTATTTCTGAGCCAGGTGGAGGATGCTGTGTGAGGTTCTTGTAGGAACTGGAGTTGGCACAAAGAACAATGTTTTCAAGCCTGCACATATATCTGAGTTACCAGGGCTCAATAATAATTTTCTGGCAGATTAGTCCTGCCCTACAGCAGGTTTCTGTGATCACTAAAGCCAGAATGAAAGCAATGGGTCTGGATTTCACACTTTATATCTTTCTACACGGAAGCTTTGATTTTAAACACTGCTTTATTTTTTTTTTCTTTTGACACTGATCTGCAAGAACGAGTGTGACAATTCACAGGTAAACAGTAGAGTAAACTGAAGGAACAGATCCATAACAGACCAAGTGACACACTCATAACTTGAAGGAAATTATTCAGAATAACATGTTAAACCTTTGTCAAGATTGCTAATCAAGAGATCAAGCACTGCAAATTGCAAATGTGACCTTGTTTTGTCCAAGGCAAAGGAAGAGCTTGTAATTTTTCTCTTGTTTATTTTAACAATGCTCTACTAACAATTTCTACTAAAAGAAAGGTCTTTACTAGCAAATAACTATGTGCTTCTAGTTGTATGATTCAGCTCATGAATGTGCAAAGTCTTAGCTCTAGGATTTTTTAGATTATTTTAATTTATTTGATGATCTGTTTTGTTCTGTAAAAAGAAACTGATTTTAACCTTGATCTTCAAATAAGAAAACTTTGATGCAAGCCCACTTTAATCTTTCATGGATAGAAGAACCAAGGCTATTCAAAGCACAGTACAATTCAGGGATGAACAAAAAAGCTTTGCAGTTAAGCATTCTCAACAGTAACAGAAGTGGTTTTTTTGGGTTTTTTTAATGCCAAACTCTTACAAAACACTGATGTTTACCAGATGCTAGAAGGTATTTTTCATCTGTTTTATTACCTGATGCTGAAAAAAGAGAGGTACATCCAATACATCCACTAAACTTTAACAATTTTCTTTATGTTTTCTCTGAATCATTTCATGTTTTCTACTTTTCCAGGCTTTACTCTCTGTAACTTAAAATGCAGCAAAATGCAGGTGCAAACTGCAAAGAGACCTGAAAGGTCCTTTATGGCCTCTGGCTTTAAACCTCAAACAAAAGTCCTGACAGTATCCTGAGGCTTTTTCTCCAGTTTCACCTGAAGACAGATACGGTGGGAACATTTAGTTCATCCAAGTGGTTTTGCACAAAAGACTTCCTTTATTTTTTAATATTCTGCCACATGTTCTAGCATCTTTTTCTTGGTATGAATTAAATCACGCTGACAAAGGAGGGGATGGGGTCTGGCAGTAAACATTGCTATAGTTTTTTATCCCAGCTCTCCTCTTTCATATGACCTATGAATTTATTCCCTTCTACTTGAATGCTGCTTTATAAGTTAGTGTAACTTAAAATTCAACAGCAACGGAAAGGTGGGTCTGGGTGACAGCCTGAGCAGGGCTCTGACACTGTTTAAGAGTATTTTTACACCCTCTGTGGGCTTCCTTTGAACTCACACAATTCTAAAGTTGCTTAAATTGGGTTTGTGTCAACCCAGCTGAGATAACTCAATTGAGAAAAGAAAATCCAAGAAGACAGACCATTGGTACTGGGGTTTTTGCTGTATAAATACCTGAAAGGGAATTTCCAAATTCATGATGACACAGACATAATACTGGTGGAAAAGGGGAATAATCAGTTTATTTCAGTCACTAAATCAAAACAAAAGTATATTGACAGTGAATTCTTGGTATAAAGGGGCTTTAAAGCCACTAGACGGTCAAAAGAAGATTCCCTTTTCCATGCTGGGCTGTAGGCCAGCTGTTGTCCTGTCCCTTGAGGAGCCCATGCTCTGAGAAAAGCCTGGTATGAATAAGTTGCACGGGGTGTAAAGACATACCTCTGGCCCTGTGCAGGAATCAGTGCTCAGCACACCTCATGGCAACACAGAAGCTTTGGGTCATGCAATGGGGATGGTAAAAGCAACCAAGATAAAATCCATATAGTACAGAAACAAGTTGAAAAGTGCACTTCTTCAGGGTCTCATATTACATTACAAGTTTGGATTCAGGGGTTTGTTTGTTTTTTTCCTTTTTTCTTAAATGAATGTTTAAGGAGTTTTCTTAGCCAGACCTTGTGATCATATAACCAGTTGTGCCTCCCGTTATTTCTAGACCTCATCCAGCCCAGTGTGACTTCCAGCCTGAACTTACAGTTCAAAATAAACTTTTACTGGAAGATTATGATCAGAAAATAGGATTTTAATAACTCTATATCCAATACAGTATCAAGTTATGCTCTATTACATAGTACTTAAAACACTGTATGAAGCGAAATCTTGTACTTAGACCTACAATACCTATAAGCTTTGTAGTTTCAGACAGATCTCTCTTTTTGGAGCTCCCTTTCTTAAGTTACTGGTTCTGTCCTTTCAGATTTCCCTCACCTTCATATAGAATGTATGGACTCAGCTGAGAAGGAATAAAAACTAACCAATTATCAGACTGGATAGAAAGAGCTCTTTCTCCCTCCAAGAAGAGCAAACTTTGTGCCACTAACACACCAGGTTGCTTGGTCTCAGTTCATAAAAATGATCAGACAACCTCTAGAGCAACTTTAACCAGCTACCACTGTGCCACACAGACCAACCGATTTGTTTCAAGCGCCCTCAACACCGGAGAAGCAAAGACAAACACAAACTGAAATACTGCTAAATAAAAGCATTAATATATCTCCTGGCAACTTACCTCCAGCACATTAAAAGACTATTAAAACCTTTAGGCAGCACAATGCAATTTATTACCTGCCTCTCTCCAAGCTGTCTGACAACATAGTTCTTCTATATTTTTGGAAGCAAAAATGCTCCAGCTGCTTGACACTGAAAATAAAGGTGATTTGCGAAGTCTTGCCTTTAAGTTGCCAAGCACTGAATGTGTGCTTTCCTACAAAGATGATGACTCGGGTTTTCTCTGGTTTATTTTGAAAACAAAGCAATTGAAAAACAAATTGTGGCATCAGCAGCAGAAATATTGCTTTTGTGAAAGGATTTTTTAAAAAATACCAACAAAACAACAACAAAAAAGCAGTGATTGAGTAAGGGCAAATACCTGCAGGGGGGTGGAGAAAAAAAGTAGGAACATACTGGGAAAATAGGCTTTCAATTGGCACTGGGAAGCTTTGCAAAGGGGCTGGCTTGACGCTGCCTTCTCGTTTCACAAGGTTTGGGTGGTAGCTGGTGCTTTGATATGTGCAACTACTACTAACATTTCATAATATGACAGTCTAAGAGGTAAAATAGCTTTTGTATCTTAAAATCCATTAAGAACAGCTGCAACTTAGTGCTGATGGATACATCCTCACTTTACTAAATCAACGTCTCCTTTGTTGAGTTATATGAGGCCGTTTCATTGCCACGCAGATGGGAGATGCTAAAAAAAAAAAAGAGAGAGAAAAAAATTAAAATAAAGGAGATTTAAAATCTGTTATAGCACACTATATGTCAGCATTAGCTGTCCCTAGTATGAAGAAGTAAGGAAAAAACTAGAAATATCATATACAAAAATAAAAGAGTGAAATAAAAACTGAATTAACATTTGAAGTGACAGTTCTGAAATGCTAAAAAAGCTTATCTCAAAACTGCATGTTTCTGGGTGGGAGAAGGATTTCTAGGACATGCTTTTTCCCTAAGTGAATTTTCCAAGAGTCCCAAGTGTTATTTGCCTTCTAGTTCTGTAGTGTCAATATGGATTTCTCATACCAATTTCCACATAGCCTGCCTCTACAGTGAAAACATCTTGTGTTTAGAAAACGTATTAAGACATTTAAAGAAAATATTTATCGTATTTAAACTAACAGTAAAAGTGTACGTGGGGAAGAAGTTATTTTCTTTAAAAAAATGACAGGTGGCCAGCACTAGGATTAACCCACAAGCTTGCTTTAAGCACTGTTTTTTAAATAAACTTTTTTAGATGCCTAGGATTCTAAGAAGCAAACGGACCCAATGGTTTTTCTTTGCTTCTTGGCTTTTGGGAGTATTCCAGTTTGGTTCCTCGTGAAGCCTCATGATGAAACACCTACCAAGACTCGCCAAAACATGAAGGTTTAGGTGGCTCTAAGTGAAATAACCACTTACAGAGGCTACGGCAGAAGTGGATTTTGTGTCTGAAGGAGAACTAGGCTGCGGAAAGCTTTAGCACAATAGCCGATTGTCAAAGAACACAGTTCTAACAGGCTCTCTGCTTGCCAGGAGCGATGCCAGGGGCAAGAGTAGCTTAAAAAAGAAGTGAAGAAAGACCTGAAACTATTTGCTAATGCGGTAACAAGCACTACCTTTATTGTAAATCAACTGAGTCGTGGAGAAGGTTGTTTTGGTTTTTAAACTGGCATGCTCATTCTGTGGCATATGAACTGATTTCCAAGAACTCATAAAATAATCCTTAGTGAGGCCAGTCCATTATTAGTGTTCCGTGGGTATCACATCTTCTTTACTGACAGCAGTAATAAAATGTATTCTCCAAGTGCGGACAGGACCTATTTGAGAATCAGCCTCAAACCTTGAGTCCTAGGGGAGAATGCAGAATGCTGTCTCTGCCTGCACAGAGCTCTCAGCAGGATAAATCTCTGATTAGTGACATGGAGGGTGGAGTGGATGTAAGTTTAATGTTATATGCCAGCTCACATTAGACAACCTTGTGCAACTCTGTCAGTTTTGGAATGCAGTTCGATTACCTTATCTAACTGGAGAGCTTGGACAATAGGATTTAAACTTCTGGAATACAACTGACTAGGCTAAATGCTATTTTTAGGAACAGAGACAGGTAGGTAAGTTACCATACACGTGCACGATTAACTTACCTGTATGCATATAGGTTATACAGGTGTATAGCTTGTGCATGTGTCTTCCTGGTTATGGGCACCTGCAGCACTCTGAACACCTCACTTGCTGCTCTCTGAATTCCCCCTGGCTGCTGAGGTGCTTCCAGTTGATGTGTATAATACGGATGCTCCGTATACATTTTTCCCCTCCAACCTCACTGCAAGTTCTTTATGTCCTTTATACTTACTATTCGTATACCAGGCTGCATATTCATCTGCAAGTCTGTCAACATAGCTCACCTCCTGTAATCAGAAAATGGTGATTAAATGAACATCCAAGTACAGAAGCTGTCAACCTGGTGTTCATCTTTTTTAAAGTTAAAAAAATATTCAATTCCCTTTTGCACTCATGGCTCTGAAAAGGTCCTTTTAAAAAAGTGTTCCACGATCTTAATCAAAGGTCAATGCCGATCACGTAATCTTTAGCATTTACAGGAACAATAACGAAAAATAATCTTCGTAAAAAAAGTTTATGCTGGAAGCCCTGTAGTTTTCAGTCTTCTAGGGTGGGTTGTAATAGCTCCTAAGAGGAGCTTGTCTGGGGCATTTAGCTTTTAACCACAACAAGGTATTGTTTCTTTTAGCTATCTGTTTCAGCATCTGGTCCATCTCATGGGAAGGTCTTTGAGAATTTGTTTCGGGATTAGGTTACAGATAAAGTATGACAAGGGGGGAAAAAAACCCTTATTTATATCCTCTTATGAGCATAGGAAAAAATAAAAAATATTAAATTGTGCCTTTTTTTTTTTTTAATGTGCCATCGACTTAAGAGGGAACATAATCCGCTCTCAAACTAGAGAGTGAGCACAACTTCTGTAGTGCGTGCAACAACTTTGACCTCGGTGTAATTACTCCGGGCTTACATCACTATAATAGTGCCGGGTTTCTCTTCAGTTATTTCCCGGGAGTGGCACGCTCTTTTCCCGCAGTGCTTATTTATTTCGAATTGGCCTAATTTGCTCTACAATTTGCACATCCCTTCTTTGGCATCCCGCGTTTCCCCGGACGGGGAGAGCTGGGGCTGTGCGGGCCGCCCCGTCCGTGGCCGTCGGTGTCTGCTCCAGGGGAGCGGCCACGGGGCTCGGCCCCGCCCAGCACCGGGGGCACCGAGCCCCCCCAGAAGGGAACCACCACGGCTGGGGCCCGGCGCGGAGCAATTCTTACGGATGAGTAAGCCGCAAATGTGGTAACTCAGGCCAACAGCTCTGCAATTAGGGCTATAATTTCAGGTGTAGCCAGCAGTCGCAATGAATATTTATTTCATCGTACCGAATAAAAGAAATGACCTGGCTAAATAGCATGGGGAGTTGTGTGGTTTGGAGAGTGGGGGTNGCGGGAGTCCCCTCGGGTTTTGCTCCGTCGCTGGAGAGGGTAGCAGAGGAAGAACGTGGGCGCGACGGGAGGCAGCGGCGGCACGGGGGGGCCGAGGGCCCTCCGGCTGCCCTGAGGTCTGCAGCCCCAGCGAGCAAGAGGGCGGCCCGGAGCGCCCGTCAGCCCCCGAGTCCTTATTGCTCCCTCTCCGCAGCCAGCCTCGCCGGGGCTCCCGCAAGCCAAGCGAGCGCCGCGGCTACCATCTGGCTGTTCCCGGGCGGACTCCAAGCCGCACGGATGCAATGCCCCGAGCGTCCGTCTCCTCCCGAGCCCCTGGACCGAAATCCGGGCGCCCGATTAAAGGTGCGATGTCGCGGCAGTACGGCAGGCGGGGAACGGGGCCGGGTCCTCCGCCCGCTCCCCGGCAGCATCCTATCGAGGTCTGAGCCGGGCTGCGGACAAGCACAGTCTGAGTCCTTTGTGTGTGTGTGTGTATGTTTGGGGATTGTTTGGTTTTTTCTTTTCTTCGCTTTGCGTTTTTTTTTTTTTCTTTTTTTTCATTTCGGTCTGTGTTTTAAGTTACTGTGGAATGAGGAGGTGCGAGGCGTCGTAGCAGCTCGGCGGCGGTCCGTCCCTACCGAAAGAGCCGCTCCGCACGCGGAGTGCTTGCTCTCTCGGGG